>PVHY01006717.1:0-23437 GCA_004024945.1 Uropsilus gracilis
CCCTCCCTCCCTCCCTCCCTTCCTTCCTCCCTCCCTTCCTTCCTCCCTCCCTTCCTTCCTGTCTAGGTCTCTCCATGTTGCCTGGGGTACTCCTGAACCCGCAGACTCATGATCCCTAGCCTCAGCCTCCCAGGTAACTGGTATTACAGGCACGTGTCACTGAGTCCAGTCAAACACCTTTCTTTCTACATTTTACTCACCACCACCACCACTGACTCCCAAACATTTCTGAAAAAACAAAAACATAATGAAATGTTGTGTCAAAGTGCAGGTAGTGGCATCAAACCCCTAGGGGCTACCAGTGAGTGCCTTGCCCTGCACCCCTAAACCAGAGGGCTCCCAACACTTTCTCTGTTCCATAGCTTGGGGTTCTATCTAAGATCTCCTTGGGAAAAGAATCTTCTATTTAAAGAAAAAATTCTAAAAACCCTGAGATCCCTGGGGCTCAACACTTGGGAGGGGCTAGGGCACTCCTGGGGTTATGGTGGCATTCCACCAGAGGCCTGCTGCAAAGCACATGTGGATTTTGGAGATTTCCGATGTGCGCCCCCATGCCTTGGGTTTTCTCCAAGGGCTTGGGATAGGGGGAGAGCTCTCACAAATGCTGACTCAATTCATATGAATAGGGAAAACAACCCAAGACTGCAGCCCTCATTTTCAAAAAGCTAAGAAGATCCGGATATTCCACTTTTTTTCACTGGACAATTTGCAACAAACAAATGTGATAAATGTGAGCTTTAACTTATATTTATATTAATAAAATTCTGCTTTCATTTGTTTTAGATATTGAGTTTCTATTTCAGTGGTTGTTTGAAGAATAGGTCCTGCTGCTAAAAATAATGTTCAGAAAGGCTAATCTGATTAATCTGAGGGCTTCTCAGTCACCATAGATGGAAAAGCCACTTGAGGAAGACGAATAAAGAAGAAATGAATACGCTTTGAGTGTTTATTATATGTCAAATATTAGGCGAGATTGTTTGCATACATTATTGCTTTAATCCTCACAGTAATTTTCTGAAACAGGTATTTTCATACCCATTTTATAGATAAGAAAACAGAAACTCAGAGAGGTAAGATGACTACTTCAAGGTTGCACAGTCAATAAGTGGCAGAATTTAAACTTGGTTCTGAAGATACCAGAGTATCCTCTTTTCTGATATAGCATGTTATGGCTACAAAACAAGACTGCTTTCTTAAGTGGTTCACAAAGTCAGCTCAGAAGATCAGAAGTCAGTTCTACTAGAGAATTTCCCAAGTGGCTGGCTGGCTTTTCTGGAAAAGTACACTGAGTACTTCTTGAAGAATAGCATTTATGGGATGTGGACAATTCAGATTTTTTTTTTTGTTTGACTGTTTTTTAAAACTCATCATGCTCATATTTTAGGCAGAATCCCACACTCTCGGTTCTCTAAATTAAGCCAAGCACCAAGTTGCCAGGGGTGCACTATTGAAGGGCATATTTCTAGCACTTAAATTATTTTGCTCCATGAACTGAATCATGTGGTGGTGCTGCCTCTTTCCCTGCATATGTGCTGTCCTGGTGGGGAGCTGGCCTGGGCCCTGAGGACCTGGGCCCTCCAGGTGTGAAGTATAGCTTTGCAGGGGGCTTTCCAGATGGGGAACAAGTGGAGGGGTGGGGAGTAGTGGTTCCTTACCCAAGTTGGGGTCATATTCGCTGATAAACCTCCTGGTCAGAAACTTCACAGTGAGGGCTGCAAGAAGCAGAGAGAAGCTGGTTCAGTCTCCTTTACCTTATGTACCTGTGGAAGGTTTGCACCTCTTGTTTTATGGTGACCTTGTCTAGCCTTTGACTGACACCAAACTGTCACTCTGTGGGAAGGAGGCCAGGGAGCTGAGGAGAAGATTTGAGTTGCTCTGAAGAAGCCAGAAATATGGGGGGCCATGTTCCTCAAGTTACATCCTGGAATTTTATTATTATTATTATTAGTGGCAAGGAAGCTTGAGGGATGTTTGTGAATCCCCTATCTCAGGGGTCAGAGTCCAGGAAATCAGCTATCTTAGGGTCTGTCTGGTGAGATTCCAACTGAAGAGACATGCCCCATCCTGGATAAGTCATGAAGATGCTGAAACTTTGGGTATCTGTTCCAGTTTTGAATATATGCCAAAGAGGGAGCAGACCAGAGTTAGTTAGTGTGTGATCCCGGGACAGGACATGGTCTGAACCCCCAAGTGCCTGGAAGTTCTAGGAGAGTTTTCTGCATCTTAAGTCTTCCGTAAACCTGGGGCCTCCAAACTCATGGTGGGTATCTCAGAATGTAAACCTATAAAATGAAGTTCTCCCTAGGTGGAATGCATTAATACAGGATTTCTCACATAAAATCAAGGAACAGACAACTATTAAACCAACTCTTAAAAGTAATGCGATATTTTAAAGAAAATCCTTAAAATTCATTCCCAGGATTCCTACCAGTTAATTTCCAGAGAATACATACTTTAACATTTAAATGCCCTTATTTGTGCAAGTCACTAGCTAAACTGTACCAGTAACACAGCCATGGGTAACAATTTGAATTTCAAAGAAGAGAAGGCAAAAGCTATTCTACGGGAAAACATGATCAGTGTCCCCTTACTGAGCCAACAGCTGGCTTCAAAAGTGGAGAGGAGGTCTCCAATGAATCTCAAAGAACACTCCAGGGAAGGAAATGTATAGCTGAGTCTACACTGGCTACACTCTAATGGTTTAAACTAGAAAACAGCCAGCAGAGGATCCCCCTCTGTACTCCCACTTTCAGCTGCCTGGAAAAGTGAGTGGCAGGGGGAAGGATGGGCCCCTTTTTCTGTGTCTGTATCTAAGGTGACACTCCCACACCCACCTTCCTGGACTGACAGGAGTGGTGAAGGCAGAGATCAGTGTTCATAGAAATGATCTCAAGGAAGCCCCAAAATCTTGGTTCAAAGACTAGTTAAATCAAGAGAGGGAGCTGACTGAACACAAATGCATTTGATAAGAATGCACACTTTGTTTCAGAATCCCAGCGATTTGGGGTAGGGAGTGCACCCATCCCAACAGCCAGTGACTGCTACCAAATCCTCTTGGGACCATAGGTTCCTTCATCCCCAGTTTAAATCAGAGAGTGGCTAGGCTACGACTAAACTGATAGAGGTGTCAGTGCCTAGCAGGTAGGTACCTTTGGTGCAGGTCGCCATGGCTCACTGCTAGCCCCCCGCCCCCCCCTGCCCCCCCCACCCCCTCCCCGGGAAAGGAGCTGGTGGATGGAGGTCGACTGTGAAAGCCTGGACACATTGAGACCACCAAAGGAGAGAGAAAGCAGGAATCACAGGCCAGGGGGGAACCTCAAAGTGAAAATCGAGGGAGGCAGACGCAAGAGGGAAGACCTGAGTACAAAGCGGAGAGAGCCAAGTAACGGAATAACGGAGGCGAAGCCTAACATGGTGTTTTGCCCAACTTATTGGGTAGAGTAAGCCCCCCCCCCAAGTCAGCAGAAGAGCCTGCTTGCAATCTACAACACCAGGTTACCTCCACCTGCACCCCATCTCTGGGTTCCCCACTAACCCCTTCCCTCCAGTCCTCAGCCCCACTCACCGGATTTGCCCACCCCGCGGCGCCCCAGGATGGCCAGGTTGACCTCGAGGGGCACACTCTGAGGCCCGCTCCCAGCGCGGGGTTTCCCGAACACGGAGGACATGGCGACGCTGCCGAGGGGGACACAGGCTTACGGTGGAAGGGCCCCGAGCTGCGCGCCCGCCCACCCGTCGGGGCCCTCGGGAGCTAGACGCCGGGTCCCGGCACTCAAGGCGCTGGCACCGTAGCGATTCGCGCCCCAGGCCCAGGGCCGAGAGCCGAATGGGCTGCGTCCCTCTGGCCGGCGGACGGGCAGGGAGGTGGGGCCGCCGTATCCCGGCGGGCGGGGCTGCTCTGAGCACCGCCAAGCTCCTTGTAAGGACTGCAGGAGCCCCCCGCGGGGCGCGCTCACTGCTCTCGGGGCTGGAAGGACGCTCCTGTAGATCGCGCCCCGCAACCGCTTTGCTCGCTTCAAGGACCAGGGTGCCGCGGCCGTCTGTCCGGAGGGCCCCCACAGGGGAGGATCAGGACTGGAGAGAGGAAGCCCGGGATAGGACGAGGCAGAGGGGGGGAAGTCTCCTGCTTTGTCCGAAGCTCCGTTAAATCTCTTCTCATCAACAAAACTCACCAGTCCCTTTGTTTTACTCAGCTGGCTGGCTTCCTCCTCCAGCAAGTCGGCCTGGTTGCACGCCACACCTTGTTCATTCTCTAGATTACAGCCAACTAAGCCTTACACTACTTCCAGACTACATTACCTGGCCCTTCCGTGTGGGGACTCTGCTTCACTGCAAAACCCAGGCTCCAAAAAGAGGAAACTGAGATTTCATTACTAACATTTCATGGCCAATACCAGTCCAGACCAAGTTACCTAATCCTTCTGTATTACTATTTTTCCCTGATGGTATAACCTATGGGTTGCATGTTGTTGTGGCCTATGGTGGAAATGGGACATTTTATTTATTCTAAAGCCTGGTGCAGTTGCTTATAATGATTCTGGGATGAATGGATAAGCCTGGCAGGGGTGATCTGCAATCCCTCGGGGAGCCAGGGTAAATCTGGTCATGTTGGAGACAAGGCAAAGGGCCTATGGGAAATCTGGATATTTAGGATCTAGTGCCACATCTTCCACTGGGTGACCCCTGACAAGTGAACTTACAACTTTCGACTTTGGTGTCCATCTATAATACTAAAGGAAGGGGAAGAGGAAAATTAGTCCCAAATTCTATGATGTGACTTAAGCCTAACAGAGTCAGAGGATCAGCCCTGGGCTACAGGCCTTAGTACTTTCTAGAAGCCCAGGGATCTCTTCTGGAAGTCATTGCAGGCTAAAATGGGGAAGGGCGTGGGAGACCTCTGGCTGCTGCTCTTCTCTCTCCAATTCTGATTCTGTCTACTCTTCATTCCCCCCTCCAATCTGCTGCACCACATACAAGCAGAAAACATGGAATCCTAGGTAGGAGGGGGGCCTCATGGGGATGAGATGTGCCAGAATTGATGCTAATGACTTCACCAAGAAGTAAAGTTATTTTCCAGGACAAGACATGAATACTGACTCAAACTAATTGTGATTCTGGGAGATCACAGTGATTTAGATGTGTTATTAAGACTCTGAGGTGTTGGAATTGTTTAGGTTACACCCTCAGGTTAGAAGTACTCAGGGTTTTCCTTTGAGTTGTGGGAGGAGAGAAAGTAGAGGCCACATTCCAACTATATGCCTGTGCTGACTGGTGTCCTGTGAGGATAGATTGGTTCTGGATGGAGTCTGTGGGGGACAGAACCAGTCTCATTAAAGAACTGCTGCAAAGAAGGGATGGTGTGGACCCACACAGGCTCAGTCAGGTGTAAACCTGGGCTCTGCTTCTTCCCTGTTTGTGTGATGCTGGAGAGTAACTTTACTGATCTTTACAACTCAGACTAGCTTATAAATGGGAGCTGCAAGTTGGTAGGTTCTAGCTCAGTGTGAGAGTGAGCGCTGACCTGTTTGTAGTAGGAAGGGACTTTCTCTGGAGGAAGTGAACCCTCAACATCAAAGACAACCAAGGGGGTAGTGACATCAAGATTGTTGAAGAGACTCCATGATGACTTGCAAGATAGGGTGAGATAGCCCTTAATTCTTTTCTACTTCAGGACTATTTGGACTGTTTACCAGCCCAGTGCCAAAAGTCTGTCCCTCTTTGAGGATTCAAAGAAAGTGTTGGCCTCATATAACTGTGACCAGTCCCTCCCTGCATCCTTAGTCTCACTTGAGTTGCTTGTCCAGCACCCAGAAGTGCCCCTTGTGGACTGGAAAGGCCTTCAGAATCAGTCACTTACTGTGAGGCCCTGAGATTAGTAACTTTGCCCTTCTGGGCCTCAGTTTCTCATCTTTAAAACAGGAATAATAGTAAGGGTTGGATAACATGAAAGGGGCCCACCAGAGCTTGGTCCATAGTTCAAAAAAACACAAATGATAGTTCCCTGCCCTTCTCCTGGACATGAATAGCACATACTTCTCACCCATCTACTGTTTAGTGACTAGTAGTTTGGACATTTTGGGTCAAGAAAAAGGTTATTCTGTTAAAACAAGTAGCCCAATTCTCATTACTATTCCCTCATCCCATCCACTTTTAAGGCCCTTACAGGAGACTCTCAGGCACTCAGAGAATGGAACACCTGGCCCAGCAATAAGCATGTAGCAGGTACTCAACAGACGTTTCTGGAAGAAACAAGTGGGGCATGCACAGGTGTAGACAGGCAGGACCTGCAAGGTCCCTGAGGAGCCATTCCACATCAGGCTAAGCTTTTGGAATCCATTAGTGATGTCATTGTATTCTCTGGAGACGCAACATGACAACCACTTTTGCAGTTGTTCAGTGAAAACAGTCAGGTATCAAAGCTAATTAGAAGGCAGATTTAAGTTCCACTTTACAGATAAGAACTAAGGCTCAGAGAGGTTGGGTAGCCTTTGCAAGTCAGGGGTGGTATCAGCATCAGAACTCAGCCTGATGCTGGGAAATCCTGACTCCTAATCTAGTGCTCTTCCATCTTTAGGTTCAAGCAACTTTTGCTATTGCTTGTAACTATTCTTTATGTAGAAACACAACAATGACACAAAGGTGACAAAGATCAGCCGTCATCTCCACCCCTCCAGGACAAAGGCTATGTCTCTTCCATCAGACTGGATTCTCTCCTGGAATAGAGATTGTGTCTTCTCTATTAGACTGGGAACTGTTACTTAGATTAGGACCCAGGAAGCACTTAGCAGATCCCTTAACATGTGCCCACTACAGATAGAGATGAACAAAGCTGGGTGTGTGCTTTATTTAGAAAGACTCTGAGAGTCTGACACAGGGCTCTTTTCCCTGCCCTGCCTCCAACCTCACACAGTGTGGTGGGTGCAAAGTGGAGGGGGAAGTTGGTGCAGGGTCAGGCAGGGCCTGGGAACTCTGTGAGCTGCCTACAACCAGTATATTTCCTTGTCCTCTCTAAGTCCCAGAGGGACACTCACTGTCCAGCCGATGAGGAAACTCATCAGCTGCAGACAACACTCCACGGGGGCCTTAAAGGCAGGGCCAAAGAGCTGGGCTGACCATTAGCCTGAGAACCATGACCCCTCACCCGAGGTGACCCCGCCCCACTGCCTGCCTGCTGGAGTAGGAGCTGGGTGTGCACACTAGCACCCCGGTCCACTCACCAGGTCTGCAGTTGGGAAAAAGTTGGGCCTGAGTGCAAGCTTCAGTCAAGGAGGCCTTCACTGTCTTTCCCCAAGGCAGAGATTGCACCTGGTTGTGTTTGTCCGTTACTAAGTGCTTGCAACAAGTGATTTGGGAGGGAACTGAAGTCCCCCGGATGTTACCCCCTCCCTTCCCTATCCCTGCCCCACAGCTAAAGCCTGGTTGGTAGCTTGGAGGCAGCTCTTTCCCTCCTGAAACCAGGTCAGAGCAGGTGAGGGGCAACTGGGTTGGGGCTTGCAGTCAGTGGACTGGCTTCAGTATCCAGGCCCATATTTTTGTTCATAACCAGGGAAAAGTTTATGCCATCTCTAGGCCTTCTTTGCCATGAAAACCATCTCCTTTACCCAAAGGCCACAGGCAAGGATAGAGCATACGTGGACACTGCAGGGTCCACTTTCCTCCCAGAGAGGGACTGTCATGCCTGCTGTCCAGATGTTCCAGGTTCTTTCAGCCAATGTCTGATCTCAGAGAAACAAAGAAGTTGGCAGAGGGCCTGGGAGAGTGTTTATAGGGACTCCTGCCTAACCCCTCCATCTCCTCCTCCTCTTCCTGTCTGGTCCCTGGGGCAGAGTATCCACTATATTTCTAGCTGCCTCCCCCAGGCCTCTGGCTTCCCAGGCTACACAGTGGTCCCCACATCCCAACCCTACTCTGATGGAATGAACTGGGTGGGAGTTCCTTGGCAGGGAAGATACATTTGTGAATCTGTAGATTTATACGTGACAGTGTGTACATGAGTGTGTCCTAGGGTGGAGGAAACTCCCCTCCAACTCTGGCTTTGTAATTGTGAGCCCATTTATCCTCAGGCAGGGAGGCAATTGTTACCTCTCGAATGGCAGATACCATCCTACATAGGTGTCACCACCTGCAGATTGAGGTCCAAGAGAAGAAAATCACTATGTTCCCTTCCATTTGATATTCTAGGACCCAGATTTCCACCTGATCACCTAGAAAAGTTCTGTGCAGTGGGAAACAAGCTCTAGGATGGGCAGCAGGAAGCCTGGGACTGTCTGTCCCTAGCTACCTGACCCTGGGGGCAATCCCCATTCCCAACCTTCCCTGTAAATGAAGGGGTTGTACTTCAGGAGTCCAAGGTTCCTGGTGGGACCTCCTGGCACCAGGTGACTGCTCAGCATTTGAAGCAAAGAGAGACAGCAGAGCCGGGCATGGTGGCTTGTGCCTGTAATCTTCAGCCTACGAAGCAGCTGGGACCAGGGATCGCGGTTCGAGTCCCGCCTGGGGCCCGTAGCGAGACCTAGTTCCAAAAAAATAGCTGGGCATGGTGGCACACGTCTGTAATCCCAGCTACCTGGGAAGCTGAGGTTGGGGATTGCTAGAGTCTGTGGTACCCCGGGCAACGTGAGCCTGCGGTTCCATGGGCAAAAGTAGTGAGACCTAGTCTCAAAAAAAAAAAAAAAAAAAGAGAGAGAGAGAGAGAGAGACTGCAGAATATAGTGTTTAGGAGCCCAATCTCTAGGATCAGATCGACTGCATGCCTTTCCTGGCTCTGCTATTCCCTGACCAAACCTCTTGGTGACTCAGTCTCTTCATCTGTGAAAGGGGGCCATTATTAATATCTAACACAGCGTTACTAAAGCAGCACTAACTATAAAAATGAGAGGTTACAACAGTATCTACTCAGGAGATTGTTGTATTACAGGAGTTAAAGTGCTTATAAAAGTGCCTGACACGATGCAATCTGTTAACTCATATTATTTTGAGAAGCCTTTCTCCTTCCTATCTGCAGCCTCACCTTTTTTTCCCCCAAGGTGTGGATCTACACGGCAACGAAAGGAGAGATCCTAACAAGTGGGAAATAAACATCAACCTCCCAGGCCCATCCTGAGAGAGGAAGTACTTCAATATTCAGAGTTTACTGGAGTTTACCTGCCCTCTTTCCTTTTTATAGGGACTAGCTCAGTGGCAGCTGCAGAGGCTCAGACCAATTTAGAACCCAGTTCTGTACCCTGGCCCATACTATTTCCTCCATCTCTGCCTTTCCCTCCGATGGCCAAGTAATAGTGCCTTATCCCCTGCCCCACCAGTTCCTCGACACAGTGAGGTAGGTATTAACCTTGTCCTTGCCCCTTCCCAATGGAATTACCTTGGGTAAATCGTGTAACGCCTCATTCTGAACAGTATAGATATCTCCCCAAACCAAGACGGGTGCTATTATTGGCCCATATTTGAGAAAACAAAGGGCCAGAATTAATTAATTACAAGGACACACAGCTGGCTCATTATAGGTATTACATGGGCTCGCTTTGTAAGCTGCTCTCGCAGATGATCAGTATATGGTCACTATTGTCACTATTTCCATTCAGAAGTGAGTACCCAGCAGGTCTCCCGATGCCCTCTGGTCCAGTGGCCACCCAGTCTGTTGGTCACCACATCACATGAGCTATACTATCTTTAGCAAGGGAGATATTTATAGCCCCTGGGAAAGATTCCCCCTGCCCCCACCTTCCTGCTGCCAGGGAGCCCCACAGTCAGCGGCCTGGCCGCAGACTTGAGAGCCTCCAGAGGTGGCCTCTACTCCTCTAGTTCGCCATGCCTCAGGGCCCTGATGTCCCGGTGCAGGTGTGGGTGGAGAGTCAGCTCTTCCACGCCAACCAGGCCCTGCTGGTGGAGCACTGCGGTTTCTTTCGGGGCCTCTTCCGCTCCGGCATGCGAGAGACGCGCGCCGCAGAGGTGCGCCTTGGCGCTCTGAGCGCCGGCGGGTTCCGCACCACGCTGCAGGTGCTACGGGGCGAGAGACCCGCGCTGACGGCGGCCGAGGAGCTGCTGCAGGCCGTGGAGTGCGCTGCCTTCCTGCAGGCACCGGCGCTGGCGCGCTTCCTGGAGCACAGCCTCACGTCGGACAACTGCGCCTTGCTGTGCGACGCCGCCGCCGCTTTCGGACTGCGCGACGTGTTCCACAGCGCGGCGCTCTTCATTCGCGACGGCGCGCGCGAGCTGGCTGCCGAGCTGGTGCTGCCCGAGGCTCGCGCCTATGTGGCGGCGCTGCGGCCCAGCAGCTACGTGGCTGTGAGCACGCACACGCCCGCACCCGGCTTCCTGGAGGACGCGTCGCGCACCATGTGCTACCTGGACGAGGAGGCAGACACCTGGCGCACACTGGCTACTCTGCCCCTGGAGGCCAGCACGCTGCTGGCGGGCGTGGCCACGCTGGGTAACAAGCTCTACATCGTGGGCGGCGTGCGGGGCGCCAGCAAAGAGGTGGTGGAGCTGAGCTTCTGCTACGACCCAGACAGCGGCACGTGGTGCAAGGTTCCCAGCCCGCACCAACCGCGCTATGACACGGCCCTGGCCGGCTTCGAAGGCCGCCTCTACGCCATTGGTGGGGAGTTCCAGAGGACCCCCATGAGCTCCGTGGAGTGCTACGACCCGGCCGCGGGTCGCTGGAGTTTTGTGTCCGACCTGCCGCAGCCCGCCGCTGGTGTGCCCTGTGCCCAGGCTTGTGGCCGCCTCTTCGTGTGTCTGTGGCGACCGGCCGACACCACGGCCGTGGTGGAGTACACGGTGCGGGCCGACGCGTGGCTGCCAGTGGCCGAGCTGCGGCGTCCTCAGAGCTATGGTCACTGCATGGTAGCCCACCGCGACAGTCTCTATGTGGTGCGCAACGGACCTTCAGATGACTTCCTGCACTGCGCCATCGACTGCCTCAACCTTGCCACGGGCCAGTGGACGGCTCTGCCCGGCCAATTTGTCAATAGCAAGGGAGCACTCTTCACCGCAGTGGTGCGAGGGGACACAGTCTATACCGTCAACCGCATGTTCACGCTGCTTTATGCCATCGAGAACGGCACCTGGCGGCTTCTCAGGGAGAAGGCTGGCTTCCCAAGGCCAGGTTCCTTGCAGACCTTTCTCCTGAGGTTGCCTCCTGGGCCTCCGGGGCCTGTGGCTGCCACTACTCCAGAACTATGAAGGGACAACCCAAGTCATTCCTAAAAGTGGCTGAGTCTGAGAGTCTGACCTTAAGAGCTGCTGGAAACTTCTCTCACTGGTTAAGACAGCTGGGTCTTGTGCCTTCTGGTGGGATGAACATGTCCAAGAAACTCGAGGAGCAACAAGGACACTGGAATGTTTACCTTCAAATTACTGCTAAGAGCTGGTGGGTCACAGTGAGAAGGCTGAGAGGGAGGGGAGGATTGACATAATCCAGGATTCTATGTGAATGTATCAGTAATTGAGCATGGCTAGGAGATGTTTAAGTAATGCAGACTGCCAATCAGTACACAGGAATCGGGCACTTAATGTGTGCCTTAGCTGTGCTAGGCTTAATGTGGATATTTGCCAGATGGAAATCCACAAAGCTGAGAGTATAATCCCGGAAAATAAAACTCACACTTTACTCTTACAGGACAATAAAAGGTTTATATACACTTGTCTTGATCACAAAAGGTTGGGACATGCCAAAAAATAACGTTTTCTCAGTATACTAAAGTACCGAAGAAAGCACAGCAACAGGAAAATAGGAAGCGGACAAACACATAATTCCAAGAGAGTATATATTCTCTTTGAAGAAGGCAAGCAGGATAATTAAGTGCTGAAAGAAGAGGTACAGAGGGTAGAGAGCAAGAGAACTAAGAAGAGGAGAGGAGGTGAGGCTGGAGCAGATGAACAGCGTCTGTGTGGCTAGCCTTAAAGGCAGAGTAGTTGTAGATGGAGATATTGGGGAGGAGTCAAGGCCAATGGAGACAATTGGAGTGAGACTGTAGAGTAAAGGGCTCCCTACACTCCTCATGGGATGTGGACCCTCAGGGAGAACCCCGGCTGGAAATTCTTTGCCATTTCCATTTCCTTTTTTTCTTTCTTTTTTTTTTTTTTTTTTTGCCATCACCTAAGGGTAGTGAACTTTTAGTCTCCATGACTTCAGGTCACTAACTCTGTGGCCCAGTTGTGGTAGGTCTGATGACCTCATCTTCCTTGCTTGTTTCCCCCACCCCATTCATGCTCCCCCCACATGTTCTACAGGTTGATTTTTTTCTCCTAGCCACTGTTCTTGCCATTCTCTGGGTTTAAATGCTTTTCTTCTTTTTCTCTTTTAGCTCTGTACTGCCTCCTTTGTGCAGGTTGACTGCTCCTGACCTTGACTGTCCGCATTGCTCACTGGACCACTGGTTCATGTGCACTCCGTGTGCATGTATGCGGATAGTACAGGCAGAGATGCTATTGTGCTGTCCACTCAGTTGACGTACTTTCCTGCCTGTTTAACAAAATGATGAGGTCCTGAGAGAGCCTGGGATGCAGGGGCCACTAGCAAGGACCTGTTACTGACCTCGTGTAGATGAGGGCTCTTGTCTCTCCTCTAGGATTGCCTTGGCTTATGGTCACATGCCCACCCCAGTCCTCCAGCCTCTCTGTGCTCCTGGGCAAATTTTTTGGGAGTGGTCCTGAATAGTTTCCTTCCTCCAGGACATGAGACTTATGGGTCTAGCCTCATGGAAAGTGGACAATGTAGCATCAGCATGGCACATTAGGGTAGTCCTAAGGGCTTTTTCTCCCTTGATCTATGTCCTCAGTTCTGGAGAAGGCAGCCCTCAGAAGCCCAGGGCCTACTCCTGCAGCAGCCTAATCTGATGAATGACAATAATCAACCCTGACTTTTGTTTCCTGCAATGACATGCAAGGCCCTTGCATGTCTGTCTTCTCACTCCTGGGAGCTGGTAAACTTCTGCTTGTGACTGAGGAGATAGGTGAGGCCCAGAGGCACAGGAACAGGCCCATGCCAATACATGACAGAGCCCTTCCCTTTTGGTTCTTGTTAAAATGTAATTATGATCACATGTCAAAGATTTAACTCATGAATAAGGGAATCAAAAGAAAGCTGATTCATAGAAGCATTTGAGAGCCAGAGATTTGTGTAGTTAGCTGGGAAAGATGTGCTAAAATATGTTTGCTAGGTTAGAGATTATTTGGTTAATGTTTTAGAGGGCAATAAAACCATAGCTTTTACAATTTCTCTACTGGCCTGAAATCTCTTGTATTTTCATAAGTACTTGTACATGCAGGTACAAGTTAGCATGTAACGTCACAAAGTCACAACTCTTATCAACTGCAAATTGTAAAACAAGGTACATTTCATAGAGAATGAAATAACAGTTGCTAAGCCTTGCTCCAGAATGATACTGAAAAGCTTGCTGTCCTTCTTTAACCTATTTCCAAGTTATGGGTATTTTTTCTTAATATTATAGCATCCCCTCTTCGCTCACTCCTCATGCCCAATGCTGAACATCCTGAGACTTGCAACCTTGAGACTTGAGATCCATGAGATTCAAGATCTGTGAGATCTGAGATCCATGAGGTCAGGGGCTCTCTGTCTAGAGAGCTTTGTGATTGGCCTTATTGGCAGATGACTGCAGTGGTCTAGCTCACGGGTTGTTAGTTATTCTTTGATCCAAAGGAACCCTTTCTGAGATGTCTTTTGTGCATGACAGCAGTGTTCTCAGGGAGCTTTCCAGTGTTCTCATTTAAGTTTTGTAAGAATTTTAATTTGTAGGCAGTTCTACAATACCCCTTCTGCCCTCTTTTAAAAATAAGTCATATAATTGGAAGACACAAGGAGGAAGAAGTAGAGCCTGACACTGAACCCATGACCACAGGCTTGTTTTCTGTGCTGCCTCTCCACTTGGCTGACACTCTGAGATGGGCGGGTGGTTTTGTCTGTATTCTTAGCACTCCCTGTTACCCACTTCCCTGCACCTCCTCTCCTTGGAATTCATCCACTCCCCAGGACCCAGCCCTGTCCTCCTCCTCCTTCTTCAATAGGAAAATGAACTGTCACAGTTCTCTTGCTTAGGATCCGGCTGAAAGACCAATGGCCCACTCCTCCACACCGCCATGCTAAAGGCTAGTTAAGACCCTATTGGAGCATGGGGTGGGTATTTGCACTTCATATATTCTCCCTCCCTGCCAGGGAGTGGGGAAGAGGTTTTCATAACTTACCTTCTGGCCTCACAAATAAAACTCCAGTGTTCTTCCCTCAGCCAACTCTAAGAGGTGGCTGAGGTCCACTCTAAGAAAACTGTCCTTCTGGAGATACACACACACACACACACACACACACACGCACAAGGATTATTGTGAACCTCCCTGACAACCCGCAGCCCAACACACTGGAGTTCTTGCTAGTCTCCCACAAACTTTCTCCCTGACTCTGACCCCAAATTCCCTACACTCCAAGATTCCCTCTTCTGCATTCCTTATGTAACACTACTTGACAGAGGCAGTAGAAGATGGACCTTCCCACAATCCACCCTGGCCTTGCTTCCCTGCTTGCTTCTCTTCAGTTTGTTCTCATGGTGGCCAGAGCCTTCTTGACAAAATGCTATCTTCTCTCTGACTTCATCTCTTACCATCTACCCTTCTGCCCCTGCTACCCCCTACCTCATTGCCTTTCTTCAAACACATAGGCACACTACCACTTCCGGGCCTGTGTATCTGTGTCCCTCTGCCAGGTATGTCTCCCCCTTTCACCCCACCTCCTATAGGCATTTGTCCAGGTGTCACTTTCCCCTGAGGCCTTTTCTCACCACCCTGCTTGAAATCAGTCTTCCTCGTCTCTGTATCCCCTGCTCTCTTGTCTTGTTTATCCTGTATAAGATACCATGCTATGTTTTACTTCTTTAGTGGCTGCGTCCTCCTCCTGCTCCTTGAGAGCAGAGATTTTTGTTTGTTTTGTTCACTGTGTAACCACAACCTAGAACAGTGACTTGAGCATAGTTGGGACTTAAAAAATAACTATCAAGTGAAGGAAGGGTGCTCTGTGGAGGTCTCAGAATGAATGAATTGATTAATCAAAGGAAAAGTCCATAAAGAGAGGCTTTTGGAATTCAGGAGAGAGGGGTGGCAGGGGCTTGGGAATGACAGGTGACTAGGGGAGACCTTCATGAAGAGGTGATGAACTGTGAGGTCTTGCAGCACCCTTAGAAGAGTGGGATCTGAGAAGAGCAGTAGCTCAGAGATCAGTCCCCTGTCTCCAGTGGAGGAGAGGAAACTGGGATTGGAAATGCTAATCATCCGGTGAAGAATTATTCCTCTTGGCAGTGGAATACACACAAGCCTGCTCTGTTTATTTTCCTTTGGCCCCAAGCAGCTGGGCCTCTTATTCATCCTAATTGCTTTGCTTAGAGTTGCTGAGTTGCTGTCATTTCCCAGGAAGGATGGCAGATGAACTGTGCTGGTGGGAGACCCAGCTGTCAGCCAACAGGCCTCCTCTGAGCACAGTGGGCATGGATGTGGGACATGGAACCCCAGAGGGTGACTCTGGGAACTCATCCCACCAATGTCCTCAGCAACCCTCAGGATTGTGCCCCAGCTAGAGTAGGGAAACAAAAAGAAGGGGCCCCTCTCTCTAGTAACTCAGCAACTAAAAACGGGGGAGAACCTTTTGTCTTGGAGGTAGGAGGTAGGTGTTAGCCCCTCATCCAACTCCTCACCATGGGCCAAGTAATCATCTCTTTCCTGTAATATATTTTCAGGTAAATAGGGGTCTTCCAGAGATGTACTCATATCTCAGTCTGGACTGGCAGAGGGACTTTCAGGTACTCAGGGAGGAAGATAGCACTGGGTTGAGTCACAAATAAAGGCTTGAGGGTCTTTTAGGCCCCACTCTACAGATGACCAACAGCCACCTAGTTTTGGAGTCAAACCCCAGCTCCAACAGTGACCATTCTTGATCATGGTAAGTTCCCTAGCCTTCCTAAAATTCGGGTGTCTTAACTCTGAACATAAGATAATTTCTGGCCCAGACAGTTGTTCTGAGAGTGAAATGAGAACCTGCAGGTTGATATTTGTTACCCTCCCCTTTCACATTCCTTTCTTTCCTCCTTCTATCCCCCACCCCCATATTGAGACCCTATTTGTGAGTCCCGCCCTATCTGTGAGTCCAGCAGTCTGTGAACTCATCACCAGTGAAGAGGTGGGGCAGAATGGGTAAGCATTGACTTTGGTGTTGGGGAACCTGGTTCATATCCCAACTCTGTCACCTGTCAGCTGTGACATCTTGGGCAAGCAGTTTATTTATAGAATTTTTTTTTTAATTTTGTATTTTTCCTACAATATTGGTCATGTTTGTATAGTTGTCGTTCCCCCTAGGTATGGCTCTCCCTTCCAGATTGCCCCCTATCCCTCCACTCTATCCTATCCTCCTTATGATCACTCCAACTCCTCACCCTGCAAGTCATTGGTCCATGCTTGGCTCACTGGTCTTTTCTTTTCCTGGAACAATGTCCTTTTTTCCTGGGTGTGGTCTTGTGCTCCTGGATCATAACAGGCTGCTCAGATCTCCAGGAGTAACTGAGGCAGGTAGTCAGGCCGAGCACATCAGGAACCTCTTGTAGGGTAAATGCATGCAGTTCTCCAGGATCCTTTCTGGTGTCTGTCACGTGTTGGTTCTGTGCTGTGCACTTCTCATATCTTGGTTTGGGAGCCCAAGTCCCAGTCACTGGCAATAGAGGTATTCCCTGCTGTGGACAAACTTCCCCTGGTAATTGGTTTAGCTCCTCTCTTCTCGTCTGTTAGCAGTTCTGCCATGGGGCCACAGTCAACATCTCTCTGACTTTCTTCCCCCACTGGTTGATACAGGAAGGAGCTTTACTTGAATTACATGAAACTGTGAACCTGGGGTTTAGTTCCCCAGCTCTGGAGATGATGCAGGTAGAAGTTGGTGACAGGTTACCACAATCATTGATCTCATGCTCTTGTCTCAGTGGTTTTGAACATGCTGCTTGTCCTACCCAGATGATGAGTGCATGAAGGCCACTATTACTTCCATCCCTCTCTTTTATATCTGAAACTGGAGAGACTGGTTTTTTCATTCCTAGTGCTGGTCAGAGTGAGGTGGAGTAAACCAGAGGGGAACCCCCACCTACCCCACCGCCAGCTTGAGACATAGTAGAGGTGCCCAGCCCCTACACCCTGTCCACATGGAGGCAGAGGTTGGCTCCCCCATCCTGAGACCTCTGGACCTGAGACCCTAAGACCTTGTGACCCCAGTGGCATAGGATGCCCTATCCCCTCAACCCCACCAGTGGCCTAGGCCATGGTAGAGGTGTGCTGGAACTCCTCTTCAAGAGCCTGAGCTGTCCAAAAGGACTTCTTTACAGAATCTTGAGGAGGTAATACTGGTGCACAGAATCACTGTGAAGATTACAAGAATCATTTGTAGCTTTTCACTAGGGAGAGAGTTTGGAGCCTGAATGTGGAGAGCCTTGAATGCCAGTTTGAGGACTTGGGCTTTATTCTATTGTGGGGTGCCAAAGGGAGTGTTGAAGGTGGTGAGTATGGAAAATGGACACCCTGATTGTTGAATTCCAGTTCGAGCCCCTCACCCTAGCTTGTGATTTTCCTTAGATTCACTTCCCCTTTCTGCTCCATGCCCTGGACAGCTGTTCTCTGGGGTTATATCACAGGACTCCCTTGACTATGGCTGAGGTAGAGGACACCTGCAGTGGGGCAGTGGGGCAGAGTAAGAGTGTAGCGGACTTCATTCTGGAGGGTTGCCTCATTTTGACCTTTTTTCCTCCACTGATAAGTCACAGCTCCTGCTAGATGGCCCTTTCTGTAGCCCTCACAAACTTTGGATGTGGTGGCTCTCCCCCTCCAGACCTAGAAGTGGTGAGAGACCCATTGTCATTAGCCTCCACTAGCCCTATGGCGGCTTTGCACCCTTTGTAAATAGCCTGGTTCCTCAACTCTCCTCTAATGTCCCAGTCTGAACATGCCATCTCTTTCCAAGACCCTGCCAGGTACATGCCCTGTCATCTCTGGCCCTTGGTTCTTTGTGCATATGTCACTGAATGTCTAGGTTTGGGCATAACAAAGAATATGGAAATTGCCCACCTCAGTGTCTCATTCTGATGACACACAGTGATGGGAATAGAAGACGGTCTTACTAGGAGGGGTGGTGTCTCAGTGACTGGAAAACAAGTCCTGTCTCAAATTCAAACCACTTGAATTTGAGGGGAAAGAAATGACCTTTAGGAAGTCTTTGAGGAGTGGCTAGTAGTGGAAACAACCAGATACGTAACTCCAGGGAGCATAGCCTCCACCGCCCTGTCCCAAGGGAGAAACCAGGCTGGGCTGCAGTCCTGCCTCCAGGTGGGACCTTTGACAGCTTTAAAATAGGAGCCCTGGAGACCCTCACTCTAGGCCCATTCTTGGCACCCATTTACTGTGTGACATCGCATGAGTTGTACCACCTCTCTGAGTCCCTCTTGGCATTTGTCACTGAAGACCATAGCCCCTGCCATGTACATTCTCTTGCTGGGGGGGGGGGAGGGAAGAGCCAGGTGAGAGGACATATGTGCAAGCCCATGGTGAGGGAACTGGGTTGCCGCAGTTTCAAACTCAAGCTTTCTGAATTCTAATGCAGCTCCAGCACTTCTGTGTTTCTGTGGTCAATTGCTAACCACTCTGAACTATGAGTGATGTCTGTCACTGAGAACAACTGTGTAAACTTGAAGGACTATTGGGAGGTGAGTGAGATAGTACAACAGAAGGGCCTTGGACAGTGTTGGGCCAACAGAGAATGCCACCATTTCCAAAAGCTATATACCCTCCAGTTACCTGGGCAGCAGATGTGGTCGAACTTCAGATGGAGAATTAAAGACTATCTGGTGTAGTTGACACTTCCAAAGGTGGCTTTCGACCTTGAAAGTTTGATGGGGGCTTATCTCTAGAACATAATCCTTTGCCCCCAACCATCTGAGGAGCATGGAAAGGTGGAGGAGCAAGAATGAGAAAGGTACAGTACTCCTTTACCATGTACTGAGGAGTGTCATCTGATGATCCTTGAACCCCCAGCCCTGTAACTGAAGGCCCTGCATCCCTGGGCTTCAAATGCTTCTCTTAGCCTCAGTTTCCAACGTTGAGCTCCTCCAAAGAGCTCTGGACTGCTGTGAGGCCATCTCCTTGGCCACTGCCCCCATGTAGCCGGGGGCTGCAGTGAACAGAGCAAAGCTCCATGTTGCAGCTTCAGGGGTGGTGGCCTCTTCATGAGTAATACTCATTTCTTTCTTCAGAGCTCAGTCTGGTAACCCCAGAGTGAGTGTGGTCGTTCTTCATGGACAGTTACCCATGCTTGTTTCAGTTCAGCCCTGCTGATATCAAAAAAGGTGCCATGTGATCCCCAAAGAAGCACATCTCAGGGATCATGAACAAACTTGAGTCTCTCCCTTTCATGGCCATCAGGGGTCTTGTGCAGATTCCCACCAAGACCTTCCCAGCAGCCTCGAGGGTCTCTTATCCTCTCCAGTCCCAGCCCTGTGGTCCCTCCAGGCTCTGAGGAGCTGGGCCCTAAGGAATAGGGGCCTTTGCCCCATGAGGTCATCTCACACATGTTGTCATCCCAAACATCCATAGCTCCTAATAATTTCACCTGGAATTCATGGAAACTTCTGGAAGCTGTTACCTTCAGCATGAGCTTTTCCTCAGAGAATTCCTTTCATTGCTTTCCCTCCGTCATCCAGTCCTCCCTTCCTCTTCATGCAGCAAACACCTCTGAGCACCTCCTCTAGCCATGCACAGGGACAGAGACAAACCAGGTTCCACCCTGCTCCCCTCACAGTACCCATGAGGAGACAGTGCCCTTATAGCACCAGGAGGTGATTTCCTTAATTGATATCCCCTTCAGGGAGAACCCTGACTTCCAAGGCCCATTCTCCCCCTCCTCCCACTTTACAATCTTGGACCTTTCTCTAGATTCTTTGGGGGTTAAGATACATGCTCTGCCCCCTTTGGACACTGCCTTTACTCATTATCTCATTGTATCTCCTAGGTGCTTTAGTTGTCAGCATAAAAAACCTTCTTTGACTAAGTTAAGCAGAACAAAATTGTTTTAGGAGGACTCAGGAGCTCCAGCCCTCTGGAAAGGCCAAAGTACCTGGCTGCAGAAGGACAGGAGTTGAACATCTTTAAAGGTCTGTTTCCTTTCCCTCCGAGGCCACAGCCAGAATGTGTGTGCTCAAGTGTCCAAGGCACATGCGGAGGTCAGCCTGACCTTATGTGGGAGGATAGGCACCTGGACAGCAAACTGTGGTGGCTTGCTTGCAGAAGTGGGGGAGGTATTTCCTTCAGGTATACTGGGAGTCCCTAAGACAAAAGTAAGGAATCTCCTTATATGGGTTACAGCTGTAATGCCTATGTTCTCCTTTCTGTCACCCCACTGGCTTTCCAGTATTATTTCCTTTGTTCTCTGGTACAGGATCAAGTCCAAATTCCTCAAGGCCCTGATGTATCTTCTGGGCACACTGAGGAGCACACCATTCCCCCTCCCACCTGGGGAGGTTCAGGTAGTCTCCTGCCTGAAATGTCCTTCCTCTACTTCTTGTGCAGAGCTCCTCGTCACCCTCGAAGGCCCATGTCAATCATGCCCCTCCTAAAAGATACCTGTGCCAGGCCATGACTAATCTCTCATCCTGGCTCAAGCTCAGGCAATGTGAGGTTCATCTCTGCCTGGAGGCCCCCACTGTGCCAGAATTGATGCCTTATGAGCTGTCTGTCCCCGTGGTGGAGCCCCTGCGGGCCACCCTCCCACCTCTCCTTGTGCCCAGCAAAGGGGTTTCTCAGACTCATGAATACTGCTGGCTGCTGAGGGTGTTCAGAATTTGTATGAAGCCATGCCTTGGGTCTCCAGCCCCTTGGCTTCCTTCCTGCTACTCTCACCCAGCACCCAGTTAAGCTCTCTACTCTGCTTAGAAACATTTTCTTAATCACAAATATAAATGATAAATAAAAATCAGAGATGAAAAATCTTGAGCAGTAAAATAGCAGATGACATTGTGTGGGCAACTTCCCAGAGGACACAGAATGCGTCTCTTGAGTGGGTGGCCTTATAAGGACTGGTTCAGGAGAATGGGCAGGAGGCAGGGCCACCCGCCAGGAGGGAGGAGGGGGCGGTGACAGTGGGTGCCTCACCAATGGACTGGGAGTGAGTCCAGCAGGGTGCCTGGCTAGGACCCAGTTCCACAGGGGGGAGTTGGCCAAGTACCACCTCCAGAGCCCCTGGTTAGGCCAAAACCCGCCTGTCCTCTCTCCTCATTGCCATCAGCAGCAGCACTGGCGCCGATCTGCTCCCCACCATCTGCCATCCTGACCACACTGCCCAATCTAGGAAACCTCTCCTTCTGACAGCCCATTTCTCATTCTTCTTCCAACCCTCCTCTATTCCTGGGCCCGGCAGGGCCTGGCACTCAGCTAGTATGCTATGATGGTTTGTTGGTATAGGAGTTAGGAAGGGAAGGGTTCTTTGGTGGTAGTTTTGGCTCATCAACTGGACTGTTGTACCTGGGAAACAAGGGCAGTGTCTTCCCGGAAGAACCAGCACAGGCTGAGTATACAGTAGGTGCTTCACAAAGGGTGTGGTGACTAAGTGTCCATAAGTAAAGCTGAGCCATTGCTACCTCTCTTGTCCCCAGCTGGGAGTAGTGGCGTCCCTTTACAGGGAGGGATCGACAACACAGGGAAGAGTGCTGCTAGCTAGTCACCTCTAATCTGGAGACTTAATAAAGTGGCAGACAGAACCAAAATAGTAAATAAACATAAATATAAATAGTTTTGGGTGTAAGGTTGCATTTTAGACACTGAACTTGAAGTTTTCCGCCTTTTCCAAGTATAGTTTCATTTTTTTTACCAACTTTATGCCATTTTGCCAATTTTTTCAAGTTAATTTGCCTGCAAGTTATTTAAAGCAAGTTTTTTTTTGTTTTGTTTTGTTTTTTTAAACAAAAGATTGTTTTTAGTGTGACTTTAGATTGGCAAGCATCAAGCCTTAATGGAAAGCACCCAGAGGCCAGCTGGGCCTCCAAGGACTGGTGCTCTAGTCCCAAGCTTACTGTGTAGGCCTATGCTGTCCTGCAGAGGTTCTTTCTCTATGTTCAGACAAGAAGCCCTGAGAGATGTGAAAGTTTTTGTTTGTGTGTTTGCTTGTTTTTTCAAACAGATTTAAAATCCAGGTTCAGGTCCAATCTGATTTACTGTGTGTGTGAGGTGGGGAGAAGTTCTGATTCTGTGGCAATTGCTACTGTTCTTTGCACTGGGCCAACTAGGAAGATGAGGTACCAGCTTTTCAGTCTCTGACCTCTTTTGGTGTGAGTCACAGGCAGTTCTGGCAACTGATCCCCTCACTCCTTAGGGGTCTTCAGAAGATAGTCTTGGGGTGACTGGAGACAATTCTGGGACCAACCACACTGCCCATTCTCCAAATGAGGAAAGACTGACATAGGACTTACGATTGTTAGAGCAGTGGAGACACTGAGGCTGGGCCTAAGGACCACACACACCTCTGTGTGGACCTGTTACATCAAAGAATTGCCAGACAACTGCTTATAAAAACAAACAGATTCTTGGGGGCTGCCCAGCTGGCCTCTCTCACATTATCCAGGGGTGGGGCCTTGGACTCAGACAAACTCCTTGGGAGATTCTGATGCATATTCACCAGATCTGGAAACCTTTGACCAGGTCTAGTATCTCCACTTCAGGAAGCTGAGGCTCTAGAAGCTGTGAGCCAGTGAACAGCAGAACCAGAGTCAGAAATTAGACCTTCTGACCACACAGACATTCTTTTCACACCAAGGCAGGAGCATGCAGGACCCCAAAGAACCACCTATCATTTATTTACTTTTCTTAAAGTTACTATTGTATACAGTTTAAAGAGCCACCAGATTAAAACAAAACAAAACAAAACAAAAACCACTGTTCACTCCTCCCTCTGTCCCCACAGGAAACCACTTTCAATTCTGATTCTCTTGCCATTGAAGGAAACCAAACTCACCCTAAAACATGCCTATTTGACACAAAAAATAACATAATTTTGACACGTTAACATAAGAAATTTTACATAAAATTTTGACATAAAATTTTTGAACAGCAGGCAATTAAGTGACAACTACAGAAAAAGTTCTCCCAACCTTTAAAAAAATCTTTTCCTTTTTTTCCCTCTTTTTTTGCCCAAAGGCAGGATATAAATTCTTTTCTGGAGGAAGACTCCAAGCAAACCAGAGACCATACCAGAAGCATCTGCAAAAAGCCATGACCCATTAGTTCTCTGTATATATTTCCCTTTTCCTTTACATTTGGCCACCTTGAAAGCCTAAAGTCATTTTTACTTTGTCCTGTTATCTAGACAGCTTTATTGTGGGTTTCTTGTTATATCAGACAAAGTTCTAACTGCTGCTTT
>PVHY01006717.1:23537-44250 GCA_004024945.1 Uropsilus gracilis
GACTCAAGCAATTCCCAGCCTCAGCTTCCCAGGTAGCTGGGATTACAGGCGCACACCACCACGCCCAGCTATATTTTTGGAACTAGGTCTCGCTACGGGCCCCAGGCAGGACTCGAACCGCAACCCCTAGCCCCGGCCGCTTCATAGGCTGAAGCCTACAGGCACTAGCCACCGTGTCCAGCCTTATCAATCTGTCTTTTTGTTAGAGTCCCTACTGAAAACAAGATGAATACATTTCTGTCCACACATCCCCACCTTCTTACCATTCCCTCCCTCCCAAGTATTTACTCCCACTGGCATTGTCTGCATTTTTATAAAGAGCATGCATCACTTTGTTATTCTTATGTGGCCTTAATAATATAGCTAGATGGATGCCAGCAAGTCTGGCACAGGTGTGGGGGCATGGGCATGAAAAGGCCCCAGTAGTCACTGGGCACAAGCCACTAGCTCCTCCAGGGCTTGCTCGCGGTGGTTGCCATGGACCAGTAGAACCTCCTTGATCCGGTCTTGCTGGAAGCCCATGTCACTGAACTGCTCCCAGAGGTGCAGGAACTCCCCTGCCTGAGAAAGGAGAGGGAGAGAACACCGGAGTCTCCTCCACCCTGGGATCTATTACCCTGGTGTCCACTGCATCTGCTCCCAGAAAACCGTGCTCCTAACCCCCAAGCCAGTTAAGCATGATTGTGAGCATCACCTGAGGTTTCTCTGTGCCTCTGATCTGGCATGGACTCCAGCTTCCCTTCCTGTGGCCTTGCCTGGATCTGGCTCAGTTCTGGCCTTACTCCCACCCTGCTGGCTTACTCTGGACTTCCCCTTTGGGTGCTGAAGCAGAATGTTACATATCAGTGCCCAAAGGATGCACGGCCTGGGATCTCTACCCAGGCCCCGAACCATGCCACTTATACCTTCCTTTTTCCTCAGACTCCAAAGCCTGAAACATTCTCTTTTTTTTTTTCTTTTTTTGAATCTTTCCTGTCACCTCCTTCTCCTCAGCATTTCTCCCACGCCTCTGTCCTTCCTGCTCTCAGCCTCTGAGAATTGGTGTTACATGGAGGTTGGGCCCACTGCCAGCTGAGGATGGGTGTATTAAGTGGTTACTGAGTATTTTCAGTAGTTACTGAATACATCTATCCTCACTGTTAGTTAGAATGTACTAGGCCCACAGTTGCATGCATTCTGGGTTTCCAGGTACGTGACACAACCCTTAAGCAGAAATTAAGTAATTTTTTGCTGCCTGTGGCTCCTATCTGGGTATCTGGTAAAGAGTGGGCACTCAATAACATTTGTGATTCAATAAATAATACAACCTTTGCATTGTTTCCCTCTGCTTTTTTCCCCTTCTCTCTCCTATCCTCTCACCTTGCCTCCAGGGCTTCATCAGCCAGGAGTGTCTTCTTTTCCCTTGGGCTGAGCAAGCAGGCTGTTTCATAATACCCCCAGGCTACCTTGGGAATTATATGCCCCTGCATGCAATCTCTGGGCATTGTGTGCACCCCCATCTCTCCCCTTCCCTGGGGCTTGGACTGGAGGCCCTACTGACCTGGTGCTCAGAGAACTGGAACATCTCCATGGCCTCCTCCACCAAGCCTTCTTCATAGCCCTGCTGCTGTAGCCGGTCACAGGCACTAAGGTAGTTGAGAAACTGGGCCAGAAAGTGAAGAAGGAGGGACCATAAGAACAGAATATGAGGTGCAGGAGGCACCGGAAGACCCAACTTCAAGGCCATGTGATTGGACAATCCACCACACACATTGCCTCAGAGAGCCCAAGATCCATTAGGAGAGAGAGACTGCTCTCAGGAGCAGGGGTAGAGAGAGTGGCCTTACCACTTGTTTCAAGCCTCTGGCTAGAATCTAGATAAAAGGTTGTCAGGTTTCCCAGAATCCAAGTGGGAGTGACACTGGCCTCAAACCAAGGTACCTCACCACACCCACTCCTGCCCCAACCTGCTCACCCTCAGTGGAGCTCTCACCTGCATGAGGGAGCATCCATCTGCCCACACATGGACAGAGACTCTGCAGGTTTCTGCCACTTGGGATTCCTACCATAAAATAGGTTCACACCAGTGATGGAAAGGGGAGGGGACAGAGGAGGACCCCATATGTTGAGAACTGTTCAAACCACTCCTTTTTCAAGTTATCAGAGGCTGCTTTCGTCCTTAGAAAAAGGTGCTGCCTCCTCACCAGAACTCAAAGGGCTGTTCCTGGCCCTATCAGCAGCCTCAGCTCATCCCTCAGCCTCCCAATCTCCTCTTCATATCTGACTTCCTCTACCAAGGCCAGTTTCACCCCCATCCTGGGAAATACCTCTGCCCCCTTCACTGAGTACCATCCTCGGTGTCCCCACAGCACCCTGTGCTCCCACATCAAGGCACATAGAGCTTTGCAATTGCTTTACTGTCTTTTTTATATTTCTTATCCACTCACTTTTTGTTCCATGGGGGAAGGGTTATGTCAGTATTGCTTTACCACTCTGTCCCCAGCACCCAGCATGGCAGGCAGAAGGAACTCAATAAATGTATGCTGTGTTTATACAAGGAATTAAGAATTTCCTTCAAGGAGCTCACAGCTTAGTAGTGGAGATAAACCAGATACAGTAAAACATGAGGGCCCAGCAGATCAAAGTGGGATTTATAGGGAGCTGGTGTCAAACAAAGGCTCCAGATCATGGGAATCATGGGTATGAGTGGAGAGGAAACAGATTGGATTTCTGCAGACCTTCAGAGTTGGGCAGAAAGCACGGATCATAAGGCCTATAATGGTTTTCGTTTCTGAGTGTCCAAGCATAGGAGGTTTCAACAATAACAGGGAAAGCCAGGGCTGCTCTGGGAGAACAGAGGGCAGGGGGTGCTGAAAGAGGTGGGGAGAGTCTGTAGTCCAATGCTTTAGCAGGCAAGACAGGTAGACCGACACAGAGCACATGGCTGAGACAGTTTCATCCAGGGCAGGTGACTTGCCCAGGTTCAGAACCTGACCTGTTCCTCAGTGCCATATTTGTCTATGGCAAGGGAGTGTGGAAGGGCCCTAGAGAAGGGTCTTTGAGGGGAGGAAGGATATCCAAAGGTGAAAGTAAGAAAGGGGGAAAAGATAGATGGGGATAAAAGAGGTTCCCTTTATCTTTTGGTTCATCCACAACCAAAGTTCTCAGTCTGCATGCTTGCTGGAACTACCATGGAGTTGTCAGCTTACTGGTGCCTCAGTACCACTACTTGTAAACCCTGACACTTGCCTCCACAGATCCTGACATAATTGGCCTGGGGCAGCCTGGGATTGGACAGATGGATGCTCCCTCATGCAGGTGGGAGCTCCACTGAGGGTGAGCAGGTTGGGGCAGGAGTGGGTGTGGTGAGGTATCTGGGTTTGAGGGATTGGACAGCTCTCCTGATAGTTTTAATGTACAGGCCAGGTTCAGGATCTCTGACTCAATTCACACCAGTAGCCTGATGCCAAGTTGCATTTAGAACCATCAGCAGATCTTTGAAACCAATAAGCCCTGGAACCACTCCAGGTCCACAGACTGGGATGTTCCTGGGTGTCTGCCTTTTTAAAGATTCTGCTGCTTTAGTTCATACTAGGTGAAGGATGGGTGAGGATGTGATCTTCAGACCTCCAGTCAGGTGCCCAGAGGTCACTAGTTGAAAACATATTTCCCCTCCATTCTGTGAATGGGGAAAGTAAGGCTCAAAGGAGAAGCCTGATGTGCCTGGAGTCCCACAGCAAGTCTGGACCTGGCCTGTAGATGTCACACATACCTGGCTCTTCTAAGTGCTTGTCTTCATTACCTAAAGCCCTCCTTCCTGTACCATCTCTCCTTTATTTCTGGCCCAAAAGGGCTTACTATACTTATGTTTTTCAAAGGGAGAGTGGTTTTTCTGAGCAAACCCAAAGGGCTTGCTCAGTTGATAGTACTACTCTACAGAAGAGAGAGAGATACTAACTTGGTGGGGAGGAAAGATGATGGTGTCCAATGACCCTTCCCACCTACCCCTCAGCATGATTACCCCTGGCTTATGATTGCCTGCTGGAAAGAAGACCACCCAGATATCAGTCAGACCAGGCAGGTGGTGCAGAGGGATTCTTTCAGTCCACTCACAGGGAGGCCAGAGCTCTGTGCTGGCTTCAACTAATCTTCAGATTCACATAATGATAGCCTGAAACCTCATCCTTGTCACAGGGCCAGGAAGGGTTGGGGAGGCATTCAAAGCCCCCACGGTGGACCTAATCACTCACAGGCTTCTTGGCCAGTGTCTTAGCCAAGGTCCTGGCTTTTTAGCTATAGTTGGTGGGGGTCAATGTTAGATTGATGCCAAAATCTCAGATCAGCCTGGAGTGCTGCCCTGGAAGAGGATATTCTTAGAGAGAAAATGAGAGACAAGCATTGTGCAACAAAGACTGAGTCAGACAAGCCTGGTCTCCCTCCTGGTGCTGCCATTGACTGGTTATATGAACCCTCCTAACCTCAGTTCCTTCATCTACAGTACCCTTACAAAATTGAGAAGGAGATCATTGAGCACTCTCAGATTGAGGAATTGGCACAAAGAAGGCATTCAATAAATATTAGCACACACCCCCCACCATGAAGTTAGCTATATGGGGACCTCATATCAAAAGTTTTCCCTCAGAACAAGACATGACTGATGAGGTGAGAGTAAGTTGAAACTAGAGTAAGTGGGAAGTGGGGAAGTATATCTCCCAGCAGGGGAACATGGTCTCCTGCACTAGCATTACTTTCTTTCTGTCCCAATCTCAGACACTCAGTATGTGTCTGTCATTAGCAATTATGTCCAAGCCCTCTGACACAAAGAGCTCCACATTTAGAAAACAATGTGAAGGAAGATGCTACATTCAGGTGGGGAGTGGGGGCTCAGCAATATTGTTCAATGTCACCCCCTGTCCCTGCTTAAAATCCTTCCATACTCTCTTTGGCTATTGGGTCACTGATACAATTCTCAGCCCAATTTTCAAGGTACCTTCCCTGTCTGATCTCCTACCAGCCTGTATCATGCATACTCTACTTCAGCAAAGCTGGTTCGGTCAGGACCTCCTTTATTGTCTCTACTTTTTTGCTAACTCTGTCCTTCTGCTTAGAATATCATCCCTTCTCCTTCCTTCAAATTCAGATCTTATTCATCCTTGAAGCCCAGCTCAAAGGCCGGGCTCCTCTGAGTAGCCTTTCATGATCACTGGAACCTCTTTGTGGTAGATTAAGAATGGTGATAAATTCTTTGCAGCCTCTCCCATTAGGAGGTGGGGTTATTTTTCCATGTTCTCACCCTTTTAATCTGGGCTGCTCTTAAAGATTTTAATGTGGCCAACAGGTGTTGGCCAATCCAATGAAGCAGAGGCAACTATACAATTTCTGCCCAAGCTCAAAAGACCTTGCAGTTTTTATCCTTGGATCTAAGTGGGCTAACTTGCTGGCTATAGGTGGCACAGTTGCCAAATGTCACCAGCCACTGGGCTGTAAGCAAGGCTATCTTAGACCATTCATACCTAACCAAACTGTGGCCACTTGAGGCCCCAAGTAAAATCAGCAAAAGAACCACTCAATTGACACCACTACTCTTCTTCACTACTCTTTTTTTTTTTTTTGAGACTAGGTCTCGCTATTTTTTTGCCCATGGAACCGCAGGATCTTGTTGCCCAGGGTACCACAGACTCAAGCAATCCCCAGCCTCAGCTTCCCAGGTAGCTGGGATTACAGGCACGCACCACCATGCTCAGCTGTTTTATTTGGAACTAGGTCTTGCTACGGGCCCCAGGCGGGACTCAAACCGTGATCCCTAGCCCTGGCCGCTTGATAGGCTGAAGCTTACAGGCACGAGCCACCATGCCCGGCCCTTCTTCACTACTCTTCTTCCAAGAAGAAATGTCACTACTTTTCTTCCAAGAATGAAGTGTTTAAGAATACAATCTGTGTGTGGCAGACTCTGTGAAATGCCTTCCAGTTATCTCTCCACTGACCACCTTGTTGCTCCAGATGCTAGAAGAGCTGGTAGGCACCCTTCAGCTACTACCCCCATGGGGTTGCCTTAGCTGCAGAAAACCACCTCTCTTAAGTCACCCCTTTTTCACATCCAGCGATTGATTCAGGCAGCAATACAAAGGCTTGGCCATCTAAACTCCACTTAGCACAATTCTGAAGGACGATATATGTTCTGGCACTGTGGGGCTGGCTGTTGCTATCATTGCTCACAAAGCTCAGATTCTCTCTGTATTCACACTTGCTTCTGTCCCTTTCCATGGGAGTTGATCCCAATGTCTCCTTAAGTAAACATCCTGCATGTCAAACTCCATCTGTGTCCTTTAATAATGGTTTTATGTACTACAGAGCTGTGGAACATAGTTTCTAGATGCACTGGAACAACTAGGACATGACTAATAAATACTGTTGACTAGATGGCTGGATGAGTAGAATGAAAGAGAAAGAGATGGCAATGGGTATGGATAAGCTGCTCATTGAAGAAAGTGATTAAACCTCAGCATTCAATAAGGTAGCTAATAGCAATGTGACTACTTTAATAACAATTAAATTTAAAATTCTGCTGCTCAGTCAAAATAGCCATTTTCTTTTTTCAATTTTTATTATATATATATATATATATATTTACATCATCTACCCCAAGGTTCCCACCACCTTGTTACCTGTGAACCATCATCTTAATCTCTTATGCCCATCCCTTGCCCTATTATACTCCTTCCCCTCTCTTGTTCAATGCTTCAGTTCTGCTGGCAATTAGTTTTAAACATTCCTTATCCATGTTGCTGCAAATGGCACAAGTTTGTCTTTTTACTGACGAATAAAATGCCATTGTGTGCATATACCACAACTTTCTGATCCACTCATCTGTTTTGGGGCATTTGGGCTGTTTCCATATCCTGGCTCACAATAGCCATATTTCAAATAAACATATATGGTTGGTATTAGACTACACAAATATAAAATGCCTTTGTCATTACAGAAAGTTCTATTGGACATAGATGCTAAGCTGCCTGAAGTTCCAGATGCCTGTATTTGGGGCAGAAGTGGAAACAAGAATAGAATATTATGATTCCCCAAGTGGACATGAAAATTCCCAATAAATCTTGAAGTTAAAGACAAAACCACATGGCCACTCATCTGGCTCCGGGACTCCTAGCCCCCATGTACCTGGTTCCCCTGCCCCCCAGCTTGAATTCCATTTACCTGATTCAGACTTTTCCACCCTGTCTTCTGCAGAGCTGCAATGGCTCTGTGTATGGGGTACCCCAAGGCAACCACTGGTCCGATGAGGTCTTGCTCCTCCTGGCTCAGGGCGGAGAGCAGATCAGTAGAATCAGAGTGTGATGTGTGGGCACCAAGAGGCTGGGGTGCCCATCCAGGAGAAGGCAGGCAGGAGCCCTGGTTGAAGGGCTGAAACACATACAGGTTGGATGTGTCAGTCACCGTGGGAGGCCATTCATTTGTCTAAGACTACGCCTTCTGTACAGAGTGTAGGGGTTAATGTTGGGGAGAGCTGGGAGCCCTGCAGACCTGGGCTCAAACATGACTCTAATGTTTACCCATTTGCTCTTAAGTAAAACAGGCACTCTAGAAATTTCATAGGGTTATCGTGAGACTTAAATAGGACAATGTGAGGAAATTATCCTGTGGTTTTCACCTTGGCTCTTCCAACCCAGTGTCTGAAAGAAAGCAACTATTCTTTGATTCAACCTTCTTTGATTCAACCTTCAGCTCAAACATCTTAGAGAAGCTTAGATTTGAGTCACCATCATTAACTTAATCGCTATTCATTGAGCACCCCCTAGAGGTCAAATTTGCCGCTGGGTACTTTGGAAACAAAAATGAATGCAATCCTCTCTATGCAAAAAGAGGCACTTGTTAATTACTATTAGACATGTACCCTAACAGAGGCAAAACGGGCACAGTGGAAAACGAGATGGGGTCCCTTGGAATGTCCTAGGCTAAAGGCATAAGGAAGGGCTGAATGGTACAGGTCTGGAGACGTGCCGCTGAAGGTAGTGTAGGCGAGAGGGGAAGAAGGAACCAAGACTGCGGACCTGCTTGAGGCCCCTGAGCTGGGGTCTTGGTAGAAGAGGATGGTTCCTTACCTCGGAGGTGGGCTTGTGGCTCTGTAGCCGGGGCTCAGTGCCAGCCGTATATGGTCGCGGGGGCAGAGCAAGAGTGCTGGGGTGCAGGGATGAGGGGCACAGAGGTGGCAGGGGGCTAGGGCAGAGGCTAAGTGCCCGCCGGCGCAAGCAGTGCAGGAGGGCACGGGACCCAGCAGCCAGGCTGCCCTCAGAGAACAGCTGCCGTGCCCCCGCCAGCTCCAACCTCACGTCACCAAGCACTGACAGCGAGCAACGAGCCGGGTTGGGACCTGTTAAGGAAGTCATCCCGGGAGAGCAGGGATTTGGCTTTTCCTGGCTGCCAGAGGTTTCTTCCTTGTCTTTGTCCTCTTTCTCGGGCCACTCTTGGGGTCCAGCCTCAGGGCCTTTGGCTGCAATAGGTACAGGCTCCAGTTCATGTTCTGGGCTGACCAGTAAGAGCCAGGCTGGAGGTGCTGATGCTGTACCAGGGGCATCGCACTGGCACAGGCAAGACCCGGGGATGGCTGCCTCCACCCAGAAGAGGGTCCTCCTCTCCAGGCTGAAATCGTGCTGTGGAGAAAAGAAGACATGAGACAGGCCTGTCCCTATGGGCTCATACCCTTCCCTTGGCCTAAGTGATACTGTTCAATCAAAGATTCCCCAGGCCTGGACAAGGTGTCATTTGAGTCCTAGGCGTTCAATTCAGTTCCAGCCCCACCCTCATTTTTAGCTAGCACTGGGATTCAAGGACATCAATTATAATTTAATGGTAAACTTTGCATGGACAAAGTGAGATTAGTAGGATAAAGTGTGGTAAAATCCAATGTCTAAATTCCTTGGCCATTCAGTATGCAAATACTGCTTAAAACATTCTCAAAAAAAAAAATGTTCTTAGCAAAGAAGATTTCACATGATCCCAGCACCATCTGTCACTAAGCACTCAGCCTAAGAGGTTTCCCAGGCAAACTTCCCTGGGGAGTAATAATTCCCTTAGTCCCTTCGCTGCCATCCAAGTTTACTTTGGGGCCTAGGAAATGTAAAAGTCATTAATTCTACTTAGTGCCTTCTGGTTTTATTCCTATTTCCAGGTTATGAAAATGAGGTGCAGAAATTAATTTGACTGAGGCCAACTTGGTGGTGAGTGGCTGAGCTAGGATTCTTCTTTCCACCTGACTGTAGTGCTTTCTGCACTACCTGTCTGGTTATACGGAAAAATTTTGATGTCTCTGTAAGTGATCTAAGTTAGGAGTTTATAAGTGAAACAAAATAAAAATGCTTATTGTCTGTCTTTAAGAACTGGAAATATAAAACTCCATTAAAAAGATTTAAAATTAAAGAGGAAATTTCAACTCTGTGATGGTTGATCAATGAGCAGTGAGATGGGTTGTCCAGGGGAGACAGAAAGACAGGCACACACTCAGACACTTGGGTCACGACACTGCTCCCTTCCCACCACTACATGAGCCCTTGTTGGGAAGAGGAGTATGACTTAGCTACTCCAGTGTGACTCCCTGACTGAGGGTACAAACTTTTTCTCATTCCTGTCTTGTATCCCAGGGCCCAAGGCAGGCCTGTCACAGAGTGGACATATGTAAATGTGTGCAAAATAAATGATTAGTGAGAGATTAGAGTAAAATAGTGAACTGTGACAGAAAAGGGGAAAGGGCAACTTCAGAAATGAAGATGCAGAGGGAGAGAGAAACAGACAGAAAAATATGCCTCAAGTCAGTGGGACTTGAGGATAAAAGGATATAAAGATCCAATAAAAATATCAATATGTGTGATTTATGGAATTAAGCAAGATGATTCTAAAGTTCATAGAGTTACAAACAAATAACAATAACCAGAAAAACTCAGGGGATATAAGATAAATAAGGAGGGTTTACCACTGGCTAAAATAATAACATAGAATGTCAATAATTAAAACTTGGTACTGTCATAGGTAGCTTTACGCTACAGAATAGAAAGTCCAGAAATAAACCTTAATATATATGGACTTTAGTACATAATAAAAGTGGTATCTCAAGCAATGAGAAAAAGAAGGACTAGTTAATAAATGGTCTTAGCTAGCTGAAGAAATATATAGTGGGATCTAGTCTCATACCATACACGAAGATGAATTCCAAAAGCATCAAAGATTCAAGTATAGATATGAAACCATAAAAATACTAGGAAAAAATAGGAGAGACGTCCCTATAACTTTGGGCAGAAAAACCGTTCACATTGAATCAAAATCCATGAAAGACACATGTAAAATCTGCATAGCAAATAAACCCCCCAAAGCAAGGACAAAGACACATGACAAACTGGGAGGTGTGAGACAAAATTCACATCACAGAGGGCTAACTTTATTAGCTCCCTATATTAAATATATTTCATCTAGAAATAGATTAAAAAAAAAAACCAATAGCCCAACAGAAAAATGGACAAGAGATATGGGTAGTTTACATGAAAAACTGCTCAACCTCTTTCATGATAAAAAAAAGGAAAGCCAAAAAATATTACATTGAGATAACATTATTCTCTGCTTGGCAAAGATCCAAAGCCTGATAACACTGAGGAGGAAAGGTGTCTTATAACATGCTAATGGGAAATGTAAATAGGTATAACCTTATTTGGGTAAATCTGGTAATACACTTATACTCAATATAAATATATTGAATATATTTGAACCATATTCAAAGGAAATATACTTTGAAAGGAAATGTACTATGAATAGATATTGGATAATATTCAAAGGCACATAGGCATGTGGTCATTCCTGCAGCATTGTTTACAATGGCAAAAGACAGGACTCATTGAAACATGATATATCCATCTAATGCTGTACTATTCAGTGAAAAACAAGACTGAAAAAGTTTTACATGTACTGATGGAAAGATCTCAAAACATATTAGTGGGTCATTTAATCCAGCAATCCCACTTCTGGGAATATACCTAAAGGATACAAAAACACTAATTCAAACGGACACCTCTACTCAGATATTTGTTGCAGCACTATTTACAATAGCCAAGATATGAAAGCAACTCAAATGCCCCCCAAAAGATGAATGGATCACAAAGTTGTGATATAGGTACACCATGGAATATTACTCATCAATCAAAAAGACAAATGTATGTCATTTGCAGCATGGATGGAACTAGAAGGAATCATATTAATGGAACTAAGCAAGAAAGAGAGAAATACTGGCTGGTCTCTCTTATATGAGGGATATAAGGAAAACAAACAAATGGACAGGAAAAATTTAAAACTAATTGCCAGCAGAACTGAAACATAGAACAAGAGAGAGGGAGGGAGGTATAATTGGGGGAGGAATGGGCATAAGAGATCAAGACAATGGTTCACAGGTGACAACATGGTGGGAGAACTTTGGGGTAGACAACAATGTAAAATATATATATAAAATAAATAAATAAAAATTAAAAAATATATTAGTGGGGGAGAATCAAGAACAGTATATAAAATGCTGATTTTTACATAAAAGAGGAAGTTCTATTTATTTATATATAGTATATATTACATATTTAATACATATCTGGAAATTCTTATGTATGTGTACTATATATAGCATATAATTCTTATATATGTGCACTATATATAATATATAGTATATACTGTATACTATATTGTACAGTATATATATAGTACTATATGTTATATAATATATACTATATATACTACACATATGTAGTATATACTATATGTTATATAGTATACACACATATATAGTATACACACATACACACATATATAGTATATACTATATATAGTACACATACATAAGAATTTCTAGAAAAACATATTAACAAGTGAGTAGCAGAGGTCGACAGAGAGGGAATGGAGCTGAGGAACAGGGCAGTCAGGGTAAGTAGGTGAACTATCCAAGGGCCAAACTGATGCCTCATTTTATTTTTTTATTTTATTTTATTTTATTTTTTGGAGACTAGATCTCGCTATTTTTGCCCGTAGAACCGCAGGCTCATGTTGCCCGGGGTACCACAGACTCAAGCAATCCCCAGCCTCAGCTTCCCAGGTAGCTGAGATTATAGGCACGTGCCACCATGTCCAGCTATTTTTTTGGGACTAGTTCTCACTATGTGCCCCCAAGCGGGACTCGAACCGTGATCCCTGGCCCCGGCCATGGTTTCCTAGGCTGCCACCTACAGGTGTGTGCCACCATGCTTGGTTCCACTTTATTTTTGTAAATAAAGTATTATGGAACTCCAGCCATACTCATCCATTCTATTTTGTGGTGTTTATGGTTCTTTCTTCCAAGAACAACAGAGCTGAGTAATTGCCAGAGTTTACTATCTGGCCCTTCACAGAAAACATTTGTTAACCCCTGTTTTATAAATTTTTTAAGTGTGAATATATTTTCCCTATTTGAAAAAAATGAAAAGAAAGAAATTAATTAAAGAGAAAATGAAAACTAAACAGAGATTTACTGAGACTGTAAGTCTGGAAGGAAGGACTCCTTCCTTTCTAAGGGCAGTAGAGCAGACTCAGAAGACATGGGTTTGGGGGCATGAAAGTCATACTGGAATCATGTTAGAATCCTGACTTGTCATGTATAAGTCACTGTGAATCACTTGGTTGGGACTTCGGTTTCCTGTGCCAGAGGACAGGAACAGTCATTGCTTAAAGGGTCATAAAAATGAAAGAAAGGAGTGACATATAAAGTGATATCTAGCACAGACCTGGTGCAAGACAGGGCTCAATAAGTGATATGGTAGCTGTCATTTTTGTTTCCTCTCTTTCTAGGTCACTGAATATGATAATCTTTTTTTTTTTTTTTTTTTTTGAGACTAGGTCTTGCTATTTTTGCCCGTGGAATCGCAGGCTCTCGTTGCCCGGGGTACCACAGACTCAAGCAATCCCCAGCCTCAGCTTCCCAGGTAGCTGGGATTACAGGCGAACGCCACCACGCCCAGCTATTTTTTTTGGAATTAGGTCTCACTACAGGTCCCAGGAGGGACTTGAACCGCGATCCCTAGCCCTGGCCACTTCATAGGCTGAAGCTTACAGGCATGAGCCACCGTGCCCGGCTGCATCTGGTAATCTAACCACATTCTATAATACTGTTGCTACAGGGAAATGTACTTCAAATTCCAAACAATGGGGAACAGGGCAGTGAACCCAGAGAACTAACTAGAAGTGGCTGTAAGTCATGCTTGCAATCTCATACTTCTCCGTGAGTCTGGCCCAGCAGTAAAAGAAATGGAAGCATAGGAAGGGTAACAGGCTCAAGAGAGTACAGATGCCCATCCTGAAAGTAGGGGCCTGAGCCAGGGCCAGCACTAGAGTACCTTTTCTGCTTCTAGGGGGAGAGCCATTAACTCCTGTTGGAAGACAAAAAGTATTCCCTCTAAATCATCAAGAAAACCTTACTCCTCTGGAAGTTAAATAATCATAGTTATCCAAAGTGTATGTTATACTACCACATATCCTGAGTAAATATCCCAGTGGGTAAGCCATGAGGCATGGGATGTTTCAAACACCTTCAGTCATTTAGTCCAAATGAGTGATTCTAATGGTAGAATTTTATACATGTCAGCAGGTGTATAGGAAGTAGAAGAATTGGTGAATCTTTGCAATAACTCATTACATACAGAAAGTCTTCCAGTTATCCTAGGTTGAAAATAAGACACACTACGGACTGGGCGCAGTGGTACGTGCCTTTAATCCCAACCTAGGACAGGAGGCCAATACTGGGTATCACTTGAGTCCATGGGTTCGAGACCTGCCTGGGGCAACATAGCGAGACCTAGTCTCAAAAAATAGCTGGGCGTGGTGGTGCACACCTATAATTCCAACTACCTGGAAAGCTGAGGCTGGGGATCGCTTGAGTCCAGGTTACCCTGGGCAACGAGAGTCTGCAGTTCCCTGGGCAACATAGTGAGACCTAGTCTCTTGAAAAAACAAAACAAAACAAAACAAAACAAAAAAACGACCCACTAAATAATTCTCATCACCTATTTTCCAAATTCTCTAGAAGATACCAGAGCAAGACTGGCTGCCCATTAAAATCAAGGAACATGCTCCCATAAGACTCAGTCTCAGAGCAACAGATCCAGGCATGAGGAAATTGACACAGACAGACAGACAGACAGATAGATGGACAGAAAGACATACTTACCATAGAACCCAGTAGAAGCTCTCTGCAGGCTGGGGCACTGAGTTCTATACCAGAGATGGGCTCTGTGCCTATTACAAAGCCTTTAGGCACCTTGAAAGGGACATCATCAAGGGCATGCATTCTGCCAGAGGAAAATGGAGGATGAACAGGACTGTGGCAGGCTGCTTGGTGGCAGGGAGAGAGGATAGTCCTCAGGATCAGAATCAGCCTCTGATGGCCTTACTCTCTTTTGTGGTCACTTAGCTGAACCCCACACAGCCAGGAAGGAGAAAGTAAAGTGGCCAATGCCCCTAAGGGAAAACATGAATAAAAACAAGAGCATTCAAAAGGATAGGGATTATTTTAATTCTTGCTCTAGATCAATTTCCCCAAACGAGGTCCATAGCACTAGTTCTAATGCATTTCATCAAAAGTTTCAATGAAAACATTTAAGTAGGAAATACCAAATTATACAAATTCTTGTGAAAAAGAATAATGATTGCTTTCTCTTTTTAATTTCAGCATCACCTTGATACCAAACCTGGCACAAAAACTAGAGGATAATCGGTTATGAAAATAGATGCAAAAATCTTCACAAAAATAATTATAAGTAGAAAAACACACCATTGCCAAGGTGAGTTTATTTCAGAAATGAAATTGTATTAACATTCCAAAATCAACCAGTGGGAATAAAGAAATATCAATAGACTGAAAGTTCAAACTTATACATCTATCTCCATAGACACAGAAAAAAGCACTTGACAAACTCAATACTCAACACATAATTTTAGGAAACAACAAACAAACCCTTTTAGGACTAGGGAATAGAAGAGGGTTGTCTTTACCATAAAGACTATCTCTAGAAAATCTTTAGCAAACACCCCACTTAATGGTGAGATACTGAAGATGTTCCCAAGATTGCTAATGAGACACCTTCCCATTATCTCTTCTGTTCAACATTGCACTATGGAGATACTAGCCTGTGCAAAAAAGAGAAGGGGAGAAAAATAAAGGTGTAAGGATTGGAAAGCATGCAAGCCACTATTTGTAGATGACATGATTATATGCAGAAAATCCAAAAGAACTTATGAGTAAAATTCTTAGATTAGCAAATTGAATTAGCAAGTTCATTGGAAAAAGGCCACTATATATAAACACATTATAGATTCAGATTCAAATATGGAGATCAGATAGGGAGAGGTTCAGTGGAGGAGAGATGGGAATTGGCCATCTTGTAAAGATGTGAGCCATGTGAGGTTGGCCATGTGGCCACTGGGGGCCTGCAACCCTTGGCTGACCCAGACTGGCAGCATGTGTGCTGAATGCAAGTAAGGAGTTTGCAGATTTGAACTCCCAGTTGGAGTTTGTTTTGCTGAGTTTAACTTGTGTCTGCGAGAGGCCATGCAAGATAGGCCTGAAAAGAAAGTGAACTTTGCTGGGTCCAGTACCATGAAGTTCCTGCTACCTGAAAGTGACAAGAGGAACACAGCGTGGAAGACAAGGAGGAGCACGCCAAGGGAGCAGCCAAAGGAACATGTCTTCAAGCATCTGGAGATGGACTCTGACTGGACATTGGTGAGATGATCAGGAGTGAGAGACTGAGGATTTTGGGGCAATCTGGGAAAGGACTTTGGACAATACTGAGAAAGGTTTTGGACAATGTTGAAGTATTCTGAGTCTTACATGTTTTCTTTTGTAGTAATTAGAAAGTCACTTTGTTAGAAATAAATTAGTCTGCACTGATAGTCTTGCATTGGTTTGGTATTTTGGTTAAAAAGGCTGGGGATGCAAAGGAACAGCTTGTAGCCTGCTTCGGAGAGAGAAGCAGGCCTGTATGCGTTAAAGTGAAGGTAAAAAGCCCTTCATGGTCGCCCACTTTCGGTTGGCGACCCTGGAGGCTGCCATCCTCTGGTTAATTAACCCAAGGGAATAAAATCCTTTTGTTAATTACCTTAATAGTCAACAGTCAAAAGGTAGATGGTAAAGTTAGCTATGATAAAGTGCAGGCATGGATCTGAGATGGACAGGTTTTGTAATGGAGTTTCTGCTACCTGAAGGTGACAAGAACACAGCGTGGAAGACAAGGAGGAGCAAGCCAAAGGAGCAGCCAAAGGCACATGTCTTCAAGCGTCTGGAGATGGACTCTGACTGGACATTGGTGAGATGATCAGGACTGAGAGACTGAGGATTTCTGGGCAATCTGGGAAAGGACTTTGGACAATGCTGAGAAAGGTTTTGGACAATGTTAAAGTAATCAGAGTTTTCCGTACATGTTTCTTGTGTAGTTATTAGGATAATTAGAAATCACTTTGTTAGAAATAAATTAGTCTGCACTGATAAAAAAAAAACCACATTATATCTCTACAACACATATATACCTTTTTAAAATTTCATTAGAGATTAAAATATTTAAAAAGTGACATATTAGTATCAATTAAGTAGGACTCAAGCTAACACAAGAGACATAGAAATACAGAAAATCAGAAAAACATAGCATGCTCATAGATTCTAACAATTGTCCCTGAATTGATTTAAAGATCCCGTATACAAAAATCCCATTGCATTTTGGAGGTGTAAATTGCCAAATTAACTCTAAAGTTTTTAAAAAAAAATTGCAAAGGGCCAAGAAAAGCCAAGACAATCTTGAGGGAGAAGCAATGCACTGGAAGAAATACTATCAGATGTCAAGACATAGTTTTAAATTGTGACAGTGTGGTGTTAGGATGGATGTAGTGGCGCGCACCTGTAATCCCAGCTATTTGGGAGGCGGAGGTTAGGAATCACTGGAGTCCACGGGTTCCAGACTACCTCAGGGAACATAGCAAGATCTAGGCATGGTGAGGGCCAGGGATCACTTGAGGAGTCCATGGGTCTGGGACTACCCCGGGGGCAACAAAGTGAGACCTAGTCTCTTTAAAATAAAAAATACAATGTGGTGTTGATATGAGGACTTACAAAGAGCAAGAGCAATAGAACAGAAAAGAAAATCCAGAAACAGATCCATACATATATGGATCCTTGGTTGATAACAATTTTGAAAATAAAGTCCTTTTCGATAAATGGTTCTGAATTAATTGGATGCTTAGGGAAAATTTTTTTATTATTATTTCTATCTTGCGTTAAGTACAAAAGCCAAATGCTGTTAATCCGAAAGCTTGAAGATAAGCCCCGCGGTGGGCCATGGTGGCAGGCCACAACACACCATGCACACCACACACTGGTGTGGATCAGAGGTGGGGAAGGGGGCTGCTAGGAACCTGCCCCAGGTGTGGCTGAGTCACCCGGTGCGTGAGCACCCCTACTCTCCCCCACCTACTTGCACCCTCTCAGGGTTCTGGTAGGGTGGGGGGCAGGGAAGGGGGACTAGAAGCCCCTCCTGTTTTACTCTCATTCCACATCACTTAGTCCTCAGGAAGAATAAGAAAAAAAACAAAGAAAACAAACACTGACATAGAATGAGTGAGGGACCAGTTAAAGATTCTGCCCACATATCTGAACAGGATGCAAGAAAAGAAACATCGAGAAAGCCATTGCATAATGGACAGAGAAATGACCATGGTGATGACCTATCACAGAATCACACCTATGGCCTCACCAGCAGTGGATGAGACATAATTCCAGTTCTGATACACCATCTAAGAGAGCAAGGCGCCCCTCCCCACCCCATGGGAGAGGAAGGCCACAGAGCCATGGCATCGGCTTCACAGCAAAGCAGCAAACTGAGAGAAAATGACCTGCAAAGGCCATCAATGGTTGCCTCTCCACAACTAGTAACTTTACTTACAATGGTTGGGGATGAGGCTCCCTAAACCAGAGAACAGAGCTATAAGCCGAAGAGACAGCAAAACAGCACAGAGAATGGACAAAGAGTGACCTCAAATGAGCATGGACTGGCTGCCCAACGCAAAGTTAAGATTGAACACCTACCAGCACATTTACCGTGTCCCAAGAACATAATCCCTCACCCAGCAAAAGGACATTGCCATAGGAAGGAAAAAAAAAAGAAGAGACCAATGGACTTAATTAATATAAATCAACAAACAAAAAGGAGAGAGGAGTCTGAATGAACAGAGGAGGTGCCAGGGGGAGGCAAAGGCATTCCAATAATCATTTGCTAATGTTGTAAAAAAAACTTAAAGAAAGAATTAAAGGGGAAAAATAAAGTATCTTTTAAAAAAATTAAATAAATTTTTTAAAATTTTATAAATCTTGAAGATAAAATAGAATATATTCTTGGTTTTGGAATAGGCAAATATTTCTTAAACAAGTCATTTCCCTAATAACTAGTCTTTAAGAAAAATACTTAGCCTGACCCAGTGAGCCTTGTCAGGCCGGAGGTGGGAGCTGAGGTCCTTTTGAACTGTGCAGACTCTTAGAGAAGAGCTCCACCTCACCCTCCACCATGGCCTAGGCGGCTGGCAGGGGCAGGGAACAAGGGTGAGTCCTATGCCACTGGAACCTCAGGGTCTCAGGGACTCTGGGTCCAGGGATCTCAGGCTGGGGACGCTCACCCCTGCTTTCATGTGGGCAGTGGGTGGGGGATGAGCATCTCTGTCAGAGCACAGGCTGGGGAGGGGTCCCCCTCTGTGTTACTCCAACTTCAATAGACCTGCACTACGAATGAAAAATCCAGTCTCTCCAGCTGCAGATATAATGCAGAGGAAAGGAAGTAATAATGGCCTTGCATATACTCACCACTTGGGTAGGCCAAGTAGCATGTTCAGAACCACTGAGACAAGAAGATGAAACCAGCGATTGAGGTGACCTGTCACAGATTTCTACCTGCATCATCTCTGGTACTGGGGAATCAAACCCCAGGTCCACAGAAATGTGCAATATGAAGAGGCTCCTTCCTTTACCATTCAACAGGGGCAGAAAGCCACCACCAGTGGTTGTGGTCCCTTGGCAGACGGCAAACAAGAGAGAGGAGAGGAGCTTGACCAAGCCCCTGGGGAAGTCTGCCCCAACAGTGAATGCTTCACTGCCATGGACTGGAGTTGTACTCTTAAAACCAGGTATCAGAATGTATGGCACAGAACCAGCAACAAGTGTCAGAAAGCTTCCTGGAGAAGCGCTCCACACATCTGCCTGAAAGCAAGTTCCCAATGTGCTTGCCCTGACTATCTGCCTCAGCTACTCCTGGAGATCCGAGCAGACTCATCTGTTGCTTTCCAGGAGCGCAAATCCACATCCAGGAAAAAGGGACATAGCGCTAGAAAATGAAAAGACTAGTGGGCCAAACATAGATCAACTGCTTGCAGATGGAGGAAGGGGGGAAGAGGGGACAGGGACTAAAGGGTACAATATAATCAGCAAACATGACCAATATTGTACGATAATTACAAAATAAAAAATTTAAATAAAAAAAAGGAAAATACTTAATTGGGTCATGAATTGGGTTAAGAACTTCCATTCCTTAGAATGTACCAGTAAAGTGGGGGGGATGCAAATCACAAAATGGGGATACTGATAAAGGGCTGATTTTCAATATATACAAAAAATTTCTACAAATCATTAAGAAAAAACTTACATAAAAATAGACAGGAGATTTGAACAGGCATTTCAAAAACACAATGTCCAAGTAGCCAATAAACCTGTGATAAGTTGCATTCCCTCATCAGGGGAACCAAAATACAACAAGGAGATATTAAAACAGACACATACACGTGCATAAGCTTCTTAACAAAGCTGACAATATCAAGGACTGATGAGTTTGTGGAGTATCTGGAACTCTCAGAAGCAATTTGTAAGAGTCAATTAATATTAGCAACAATACCCATTAAAGCTGAACTCTAAGAATCAAAATCTTTCACACGTAGTTTTGTTGCATCAGGAGGCAACCATATAGAAACAGATTTCAGAAACCCACAGTTTCTGAGGTTTTTGTAATCAGGGCTTGCTTACCAGGGAACCTGGATCAGGTAAGTGGCTCTGGCTAATACAATCTGACATCCATCCCAACCAGGAGGGTACAAAGTCCTACCGCAGAGGTACCTGGTGTCACCCCCATGCCCACATCCAATGCATCACACAGAGAGGCAGGGTGAGTAATCTGAGTGCAGAGAGGTCAGATGAGAGCAGATGGATAAATCCTGTAATCCCCTCTCCTCCACCCCACTCTGTTCATTCTTGTGTCTTGCTGTATGGGAAACCCAAGGCTTCTCTCTATCTCTGCCATGCCTGGGGGTAGTATTCCAGCACCTGGCTCTTGAAGCTGTAAATGGAATCAGGTTCCTGTGGGATCAGTGAATTTATCTACGCCATCAGCCTATTCATACAGGGGACATTTGAAGTGCAAAGGAAAGGTATGAGTACATAGGAAAGTTCACATTTTGACATTCAGATATATCATTCACATTTTCAGTTATCAAATTTTGGCCACTGGTATGCTGAAAATCAGTTATGAACAATTTGTTCACTGAGCAGGTTTGGAGCCACCTTGTTCCTGCCTCACCTCTGACACGGAGTCCGTATCTTAATAGGTAGTCTTTTTTTTTTTTTTTTTTTTTTTTGGAAACTGGGTCTTGT
>PVHY01006717.1:44350-72675 GCA_004024945.1 Uropsilus gracilis
GCCCAGGGTACCACAGACTCAAGCAATCCCCAGCCTCAGCTTCCCAGGTAGCTGGGATTACAGGCATGCGCCACCATACCCAGCTATTTTTTGGAACTAGGTCTCACTATACGGGCCCCAGGCGGGACTCGAACCGCGATCCCTAGCCCCTGCCGCTTCTTAGGCTGAAGCTTACAAGCACGAGCCACCGTGCCCGGCAATAGGTAGTCTTTATTCAGTTCTCTAGTCATTTCTATACACTTGCTTCTGGAGCAATTTAAGTTTGAGGATTCTGGAAACATCTCTTAAGAAACAGTGCATGTGTATGTAGCACATGATGGAATTAGAGCAAATTCTAAAATAATGGTCCCCTCTCTGCACATACAAAAGGGGTGCTGATCATTAAATGATATTTTTGGAGGAAGTGGAGTATTCTAGTTCTAACAGGGGTTGGAGAATTTTCAGGAAAAATGGGACTTAATCTGGACCTGGAGGGTGGGAAGATAGCCTGTGAGTGGGGAAAACAGGGTGGAGAGCATGACTCCAGGGACAGAGCAGCCTGAACAAGGGAGTAGAGGCTGGGGCAGAGTAAAGGGGACTAAAGTAAATAGTTTGTGCTGGGAAACAGTCTAAGATCAGAGGGGCAGAGTTGGCGAGAGCCTTGAACTTCAGACTGAATGCTAACTCCATACAGTAAGCAGTGGAAAAAACCCTACAGGGGTCTCAATAGTGAGGTGAGACCAGAGGAAGGAGGAGTAATGGGGAGGGTAGGAAAGCCAGTCTGGCATGCTTTAGCAAACTGCATCACCCAGGATCTCTCCCAGTTCCCAGTCTCCCCACTTGGCTGCATCTGAGCCCATGGGGGAAAGGGGTGGGAGCAAAAGGAGGGAGTAATTGGCCTAAAGGAACCTGAACAACATTAGTATATTTAAAGTTCTGCCCTATACTCTTGCCTTGCCCATGGTCAATTATTTATGTGCCAGTGACTCACACATTAAATTCTTAATTCTCTTCTGAGATGAAGCTCATAAAACAAAAACAAAAAAAAGATGCCTATAAGGCAACTCCCCTAAGAGGTCTCAAGAGTGCCTCACATTCAACAGAGTAAACTCTTGATTTTTTCCCCTTCTCAAAACTGTTCCTCTTTCCCCAGTTTCCTTGTCTTCAAAGAGTGTCTAAGGTGCACGTTTGGAACTCATCCCCTATACTCTCCCCTCCTGCACCATCACCCACCTCAAGTCCCCTGCCAAGTTTTCTCTTAGACTTTGGAATCTAGCCATTTCAAGCTATCTCCACTGCTATCATGGGAGCCCCAGCCCCCACTATTTCTCATTTGAACAACTGGTGTCTATGTACCCTCTTATCCTGGATTAACTGCAACAAAAGTGCACATTTCAGCACAGTAAATTAAGCCATTCAGCTTATATAAGGCCCCAATGGGTCTCGGTTGCTCTCAAAATAAAAATCAAACTCCTGATAAGAGTTTACAAAACTTTGCAGTATCTGGTCCTGCTTCCCTTTGATCTTATCTAGTGATATTAGACTCCAATGGCCCTGTTTTGTTGGCCCAGCATAAGACCTTTGTATATGCTATTATGAATACTTTGCTGTTATTCTTGTCTCTCCCCTATAACTATTTAATAGCTATTAATTCTTCAAAGATCAGTGAAACGTTTCCTTAAAAAATGCTTTTGCTGAGCCCCAAATTCTTTTTTTTTTTGACTAGTTCTCGCTATTTTGGCCTGTGGAACCGCAGGTTCACATTGCCCGGGGTATCACAGACTCAAGCAACCCCCAGCCTCAGCTTCTCAGGTAGCTGGGATTATAGGGATGCGCCACCACACCCAACTCTTTTTTGGGGGATTAGGTCTCTCTACATGCCCCCAGCGGGACTCGAACCTTGATCCCTGGACCTGGCCACAGCTTCCTAGGCTGCCGCTTACAGGCATGCACCATCATGTCCGGTCTTGCAGCAGATTTCAAGATGTTTTTTGGTGACCATTAGTATGAAATACTAGCATGTTTTTTTGTAGAAATTATATTTATATAAAATATATGTACATTTAATTTTTTTTTATTTTTAAGAGAATAGTTCTCACTATATTCCCCAGGGTTATCTTGAACCCTGCGGGGACTCAAGTGATCTTCAGCCTCAGCCTCTCAGGTAACTGGGATTACAGGCACGCGCCACCGTGCCTGGCTCTATGTACATTTTCTATTATCTCACCCAAATGTATTACAGAACCTTCAGTATGGAAGTCTAATCAATCTGATAGAACCTTCCTTTCCTTCAAAGCACTCAGCACATTTTTATGATAATTGAATTAAGGGTCTATGGTGTTTTGCTTACTGCTATACTACCCACACTCAGCGAATTATCTGAGCCTCAACAGGAACTTAATTTATGAGCAATGAAAATTATAAACCATTACTGAACTTTATTTCTATAACAATATCACAATTATTTGTATAATCTAATTATTTTTAGAATCAAAGCATCTCTAATTTGATTTCCTGTCTCCAGGAAGGCAGGAATTGTTTGCTCTCTTTTATGTCTCTAGGACTTAACATTGTACCTAGAAGATGGGAAATAAAAATAATTTCGCTAGGAACACAGTTCAAATCTTAGTATGCAGACCCTGGCAAGCATTAATTAAGAGTCAAGCAACTCTAATAACTGCCACCAGTCTTTGCTTCAAAGACTATGAGAAATTCAGTTTACTCCAAATGGCAATTGAACCTACACTGGAAAAATTCGTGGATAGGTAGATGTAGCAAGTCTGAGGCTATTACACTGATGCACCCAATGGTCAAGAGATTACATGTGAACAGTTTATTGGTTAAAAGCATTTTTTTCTTAAGTTGGAAAAACCTCCTGTAATCTCTATTCCTAAAACATATCACTGTTAATATTTCCTAGCATTTGCATCCCTTTTGCGAATTATATACTTATTTAACTAGAGCAAGATATACTCTGTACTTACCTAATAATTCCTAGATGGCTCCCCTGTGAAACATGTAGAAGTGAATTGCTACAACAGATGGTATCCCCCAGCTAAGCTTCTTGATATGTACTTATATTAGAGTCACATGGACATAGGAACATGAATGGTTTTAGATTATAGTGATTACCAAGGTTGGCTTGCAGCAGGAAATTCTTTGACGTCATTAACTCAGCCACTTGTGCTAAATACACTTAGTATTTAACATGTAACTAATCTCTTTATTTGAAAAATTTCAACCTTCTACACATTTAACTAATTTCTTAGAAATAAATGCTTTTGTTAGCTTTTCAAAGTCCTGGGTATCTTCGAAGCTTTCTGGACATGAAATATACATTGTATAATTCAACTTTTATCTCTGTTCCTTCTGTATCTCACCAGAGAGCAAACAGTGATTTATAACAAATAGGCAGACACAACAATGGATTTACACAAGGCTTATCAGTTTAATGCGAAAATTGGAGAAGAGTTGGACCTCATACCTCATATGTAAATTTATTTATTATTCTTTTTCAGACACTAGGTCTCGCTATGTTGCCCAGGGTTGTCTCAAACCCATGGACTCAAATGATCCCTAGCCTCAGCCTCCCAGGTAGCTGGGATTATAGGCACATGCCACCACACCCAGCTCTCAAATGTGCAGACTGGACAACAGAAAAGGGAGTGTTAGTAGCTTGTACCCAGGATCGTTACCAAAGTTGATAATGTCCTTTCCTGCTTATCTAGAGTTGAATTCTGCAGGTAAAGTTTAATAATTGAGATTCACCTTCCTGTAGCAAATGTCTATTAAATAAATTTGGATTTTTGAATGAAATGTGTTTTACCAATGTGAGAGTATGTGTAGTAATTTGGGAGGTAACAAATTGGTAGCAAAGGCTCAAACTAAAAAATAAAAATGATATTTATTTAGCATTTTGGGAACATAAATAACAAATGACAAAAGGCAAAACAAACTTACATTTTATATGACTGAGCATCTCTAGGCACAACAGCATTTATTAATTTAAAAAATAAATTTTATTTTTATCTGCTTGTCCCCAGTTTTAACTAAAAGGATGCTTTTGGAAGTTGAATTTCTAAGCTAATTCCAGAGCTATACCTACAAATTATGATATGACTGACTGAAGCTAAGGTTCCATGCCCAAATTATATGGGGAGTTTGAACTAGACCTTGAGGAACTTTAAAGGTGCTTTCACTAGGATCCTTTTTTAAGATGGGGAAATGAAGCCATTACCCACCAAAACACGGTACATTTGGGTACAGGTACTCTTTAGGCTTCAAAATTCTCCATATGAGCACCATACTATGTCAACCAGCTTTTCTGGTAAACCAGCCGGCAGCCTCTCAAGTGAGATTAGCAAAAAACTAAAAATAAAGCACTTTTGACTTCTCTTCCCGGAAGTTAGATGGTTCTTTGGGTAGAAAGGGTAAGGAGATTTTGCATCAAGCTTAACCTTTACACTCAATCCCGGGGGGGAGGGATGCTAAATCGATATCATACATACCCTGAATTGAGTGTGAAGAGTGTATTTAGTATACTTACCCATTACCACACAACAAAGGGAAGTAAATTAACAGGTCACTTTGGACCAAGCCCCTCAAAAATGAGGCAAATCCAATGAACCAAGGCTACTGCCTGTGGAATAACCCCAATTCACCCAGGTCCTTTCCTGAAGAACCACATTAATCTCCTGATTCAAGAGACACTTCTGAGCAGGACAGAACACTGAAGGAAATGTAACTTCTAGGTAGGGCAATGTCACACGGAGTTTAGAGGTTGCAGTTTACTCTACAACACATGATGGCAGCATCACTAGTATTTAGAGCTGGAGAGAGCCTTGGCTGGACCACACTCAGGAGCATCTTTACTAATGCAGCTTAATGGCGGTTGCCCAGATGTCGTTGCTGGGGAGCGGGGGAAGGACCCATCCTTGGGGAACGGAGTTGCCTTTGGGATGATCAGATGGCACCAGGTACTGATCCCAATCATGCCTTAATAAGAACATTGCAAAACAGCATTTTATTCCTGTTTCATTCCAAGCAATATGTTCAGCAAGTAAGTATTCTATTCTAAAACTTAGCTCAAATGACTGATGTACATTATACACCATTCTATAATGGGTTATAGTCCATCATAAACTTGATTTCTGGGTGGGGGATACTCAAAGAATTTATAACCTTACAGATAATGAATAGACAGTCATCCTCATTATTTGCAGACTGTGTATTTGCAAATTTGCTTACTCACTAAAGTTTATTTGTACTCCCAAAATCATTACTAGTGATGTTTTTGTAGTCAAGACAGGTATATTCCCAGCTGAGGCAGGAGAGGACAATCTACCCCTTATTTTCATAATATAAACAAGTATCCTTTCTGCAATCTATTCAGTATCATGTTTTTCAAATCTTATTTTTTTATAGTGACCTGACTGTTGAAAATGGCTCCCAAGTATATTGGTGACGTGCTGGTTAGCATAAGGCTATGATGCGCCTTACAGAGAATATATGTATTACTGAGACTCCATTCAGGCATGAGTTACAGTGCTGTCAGTCATGAGTTCAATGTTAATGAATCAATAGTATATAAGAGATAAGGTCTCTTTAAAAAGAACACAGAAAACAGTATTATGCACTGATTGATTGATGAAAATGTTGCAGCAGAGGCTCACAGGAATTTAGCCCTGTACTCCCTTTAAGACAAGGTTCAGGATTAGTAATAATTCAGGATGATGTAGTTCAGTGTTTGCAATTTTATAGAACATAACTACCACAAACAATGAAAACTGATGTACTTATGTTTTAGACTCGTACATTAGCCAGAAATATATTTTTCCAGAATGTAAAGTTGGTAAGCCTAAGAGCACTGATGGAGCTTTGGAAGGAATCTCAGACATCATTTAGTTCAGTGATTTCTAAACTAAGTTTTGAAGACCCCCTGGGTCCCAAGTAGATGCTTTTGAGGAGTGGGGGGTATAGAAAGAATAAAGTACTTCCAGTCAACAACAGATTTAAGGTGGTTGCAGAACCCAGGTATTATTTCTGTTATACATACTCATTTAAAAAAAAAAAAAACCCTGCATTTGAGAAGAATACCACTGCTAAAGTCTGACGGTCACATTCTAGTCTACCATTTTCATTTTACAGGTGAGGAAACTGAGACCCACAGAGCTGAAAACCACCCAATTCATTAGTAATTGCAAATTAAGATCATACGCCTTAATCCTGGCTCTCTTGGCTTTGCCTTGTAAAAACTCCCAAGTCAACACGGATCTTAAAACAGTTTCCATAGCACATATCCTTGGTCTGTTTAGCAGAAGAGAGACAGGAAAAGGAAGTCAATGCTTTCAATCAACCTAATAGCGATAGCATGGGAAACATAAAAGAGCAGATCACAACCTGATTTTAAGTTTCTTCACCTGTTAAAAGAGGGACAATCTACTTCTCAAGGATTAATGAGAACTAAACAAGATGTCTACGGCATTAATGAGAACTAAACAAGATGTCTATGGCATTAATGAGAACTAAACAAGATGTCTATGTCCGTGAAACTTGGACACTTTACATAAATCTATAAGGAACTTTTAGTAGACCCCCCCTCCCCCCAATAATTTAAGCAGTTCATCAACTGCTCTTGCTACCTAAGGCAATGGCAACACCAAAAACTTCCCTCTGACCTTATCTGGATGAGTGCAGGTAGGGAGTGCTCAGCTTGGAGGTAATACTGCCGGAAAGGCTGCAAGAGGTGAGTGAGCGGGAATTCATCTGTAGAAGAAGCACAAGACCATGTTATTATGTTTGCTATCCAGGGTGTAGTTACCAAGGCAAGATAAGTGAGTCTGTGATTCTGATAGGATAAGATGTATTTCGTTTTTATCCATGATTTCCATGACAGTTTAGAATTTCAAATCCTGAAAGTATTGTCTATTACCTTTCTGCTTCTGCTTAACTTGAGATCATCCATGAGGAAAACAGCTGTCAATCTAGTATTTTCAGTTTATTTTCACTGATTACAGAGAAACTTACCAGGATCCCCAAATAATTTGGACTCAATTTCACGCTTCTGAAGTAAAATTTTCTCTTTTTCTTTTCTCTGTTTCTTTTCTAATTCTCTCTTCCTCTCTTCCTCTTGTTCACCTTCCAACATAACTCTGAGGGCCCTTTCTTCAGCTTCATATAGTTCAGAGCGCTTTTTAATAAGTTTTCTTAGCCGCTGAAGATGATGCTCAAAAGTTTCATCTGCTGAGGCTGGAGGACAGACTCCTGGAGAAGGAGAATTCAAATGGTATTCAGATAAGACTTTTTCTTACTTCCAAATTCATGTTTTAAGGAGCAGACTCAAAGCCCTACTTAGAGCATGAATCTATCTGCTTAGAATTTGCAGGATTTACATGTCTTCAAGAGAGAAGTTAGAAAGCTGTAGGTTTTTTCTTTTAAGTACACAATATAGTTAACTGCTACCAAATTATTTTACATGCAAAGCAGTTAACTTCATAGTGCTACTTATTTTTATAGGGAATTTCTCCTAAAGTTTCCTCCTCCAAAGGGAGGAAGACTAATATTGAGAGTTTACTGCTAAATTCTCTTGGGAAAAGGTTACTGACTACTCACCTCATGGAGGATACGGACCAGGGTAATACAAAATAGACCTCAGGTCTATTTTAGTAGAGAAGAGATATGGGTAGACAGTAGGTGCACACTCTCCTCTGATTCATAATGATACAATGGCGTTACTTGACTTTGACACTTGAACTGAAATTAGCCACGCTGATGGGTGGCATGCAGAAGGTAGTCCCATACCTAATAAACGAGGTTTGTTGAATGTATAATGGTCACATCACAATAAAACTTAACATTAATGGTGACAGAATCATAGTCTTCATAAATTTTAAGTCACACAGAGAGAGTGCAGCTTGCTAATTTGTGTACTCTCAAGTATTGCTGATGAATGTTAATGGCATACAACTCACTAAATAAAGCAGTGTGTGGACCAAATCAAATGCAAGTGATAAAAAGCTGGTGGTTACCTCAGCCTAAGTCAAATTAGAGGATGTTACATCTCCATTTGGTTCTGAAGGATACTGAGAGTTTAAAGTTGCAAAGATGAGACTGAGGGCCCTACAGACATGTAGACTGACAAGAGCAAAAATTCAGATAGGCAAAGAGAAACCACAACTAGGAAACTTCTAGAAAAACCAGCATAGGTGGAATAAATTTTTGCGAGAAGTCTGGACTGCCTGGCTATGGTGTCTGACACTTCTAGAGGCAAGAAACCAGAGACTTTCTGAGTTCAAAAGTGAACTGCAGGTAGGCTGGGGACATCCATGCAGTTTACACAACACTACCTGTGCCATCCAACCACCCATACGCCTTCAAACATCAATGTTTCAGATCTAAAATATGTCTGCAGGAACAGACAAATTTCAAATATTTTTTTGAAGTGCCAAGTAAGAACAGCTTCCACCTGAGCAAAAACGACCATATACAACCACCTCACTCAGAAAAATGTGGCCAGGAATGCCTGTGGTAGAACTGATGAGGCAAGGGGAAGAAAGGTTTGCTTACCTTTTCAAGTTGGCTACTAAGAGTTAAACATCTTCTAAGAGCACATCAAGTTTCTAAGGTACCACTGAGAAGCCTAATTACCATGCTGAATAGAAATAATGAAGCATCAAGCACTTTTCCTTCAAAAAGGGGTATTAGGTTAAAGAAAGAAAAGGAGGAAGGGGTGGTGGACAGAGGAAGAAATGCAGAGCTACAGTTACCTTTCCTTGCTGCAGCCTCTTTCCTGAGTTTCCTCAATTTTTCCAAAGCGCGAAGAATGTCCACCATTCTTTTGGTATCTGCTTGTTTTTTTCTCACTTCAGATAAGACACCATCAGCAGCAGCTTTAAGTTCCTGCTCCTGAGGAGAAATAGTGTCCATGAGAGTTAGCTCTGCTATAAAACATTACAATAGTGAATAATTACCTGCAGCGATTTCAGATGATCACATACTCCAACTGTTGAGAGAAACTACTGGATCTACATCCCAGTTTCCTGGGGTTAACACAACTCACCTCTAAACCTGATCCAGTCAAGGTATAATGCTCCTTCACTCATCTTAAAGGAGAATTTCACCCTTCTGTAATTACCACATGGGTGCCAATCTTTGTTCCCTCCTCAGAGTTTCTCAAAGTATGACTAATGGAACATAAACATTCAACATACCTTATTAAGTTGGGGAATTGTTAAACATGCAGACTCCAAAGATTCAGCAGAGAATAGGGATAGAAAGGCCCAGAACTGTAATGCTGAGTGACAACCTCCATAGTTGTGCTCCACTGCTCTAAACATTAAGACTCAAGGATCTTTTCCACTTGATAACTGAGGGGCACTATCCTACTCTTCTTAAGTTAGATCACAAGTTGATAGACTAAGCAACTCTGGTTCTTCAAGCCACTATTCATAGGACTCTTGTCTAAAAGTCCCTCACAGGAATAGCACAGTGGACCCTCTTACCTAAAACTTACTTTTTCATCTGTCAACTAAGTACTCAGAATATCACCATTACAGTCATGTCATGCTACTTCACTGTTCTGCTTGTATTACTTCCTATGCCAGCAACTGCACCTGTTGTTTTCCCTTAAATATGACTATTTCCTTAAACACTCAGTTCAGATGTCACTATTATCCCATTATTCTTATTATCCAGGAAGGGTCCCTGACACTTTCACTCAGTGTGTCAGACTTTCCTTCTCTGAACAACTGTAGCAGCTGCAGTTGAAATTCTCACATACTGGGCTGACATGATTCCCCAGAGATCCCAAGGCCATCAAGTACAAGGCTTGATGCTCCATTCATCAATTTTCTCAGCACTCTATATTTTAACATAATGGATTCTCTGCTGAATCAATTCAAACCTTCTCAGATTAAGGCTTTGCCTCTCCTTTAAAAGACTGATATTTTTGGGGTGTGAAGACAAAGTTTATCATCAATACAACTAGAGAGGGGCATTATATGAAATTCTAGGGCAGAGTAGACAAAAGGAAACTAGCAGCTTGGGAGAGTGGTGGGTGGAGGAAAATGGCCGGAGGGAATAAAGAGTAAAGAGAATGATTTAAAACAACTATTTCACGAGTTTCCCAGGGGTCCCTGTGTGAAAGGAAGAGCCTGAGACCAACAGACTTGGTCAGACAACCAGGGCTCAAATCAGGAGTGAAACTGCCACAGGTCAGATGTGTGGCTGCTGGTAAGTTTACTTCTTGAGGATTCAACTTCCTACTTAGTAAGGCTGGGTCAGGCAAAAGCAGTACTGGAAAGATAAACAGCACGCTCTACCAAGTCCCAGGAAATCGCACCCTCACCAAGGATGAGGAAATGGATCCAGAAAAGAAAAGAAAAAAACAAAAACAAAAACGAAAAACTAAAGGGCTAAACATGGATAAACAACAAAAAGAAAGGAGGCAAAGTAACCAGGGGAGATGTCTAGGAGAGATGTGATGCGGTGGGGTATTCCCATGGGGATCAGCAATTATAAATCATGCATTGTAAAAAATCCAAAAATAAAATTAAAAAAAAAAAAAAAAAAAAGACTGGGCCAGTACCACCTAGCACTCAGGATTGTGTGAAGAATTCAAGATACGGTGTAAGGACTATAGCATAGTACATACATACATTGCTCAAAATGTCTCTGCTTAACCTGGGGATGTGTCTTCTAAATTATGAACAGAGGAATCCTGGTGAAATAATCAACTACTGTCCCAGTAACCAATTATGGTATACGTTCCTTGCAGCTAGACACCAAGTTTTCTTACTTTCTATTCTTAAAGTCACCTTGAGCAACACAAGACACAAGAACTCGGATACCTGTTAGCCTTGAACGCTGACAGAAGGTTTGAGCAGATCTGTCCTCTCTCAAACACCACCGCGTAATTCTAAACTTCTGTGTTTACTTGGCTATATGAAGCTCTTAGACCATTTGTGGCGCACACGCTGTATCACCGACACGCAATTAACATGGAGATAATGAAGTCGAAAAAGCAAGGTATCTCTTTAGTTCACGGATAAAGAAAGAGAGGTTTAGCCCTGGGGAATGGCAGTATGAAAAGTCTCTCTTCCTTTCCGGTTGCCAACACCACTACCCCTAACCCCAGCGTAACCGCTGCTCTTACCCGCTTTTTCTCCTCCACCTCCTGCACGCACTTCACCCTCCAGCGGTCTATCTCCTGCTCACGCTCCGCAGCTCGCGCGGCCTCCGCCTCCCGTTCGGCCTCGCGTTCCCTGGCCCTCTCGCGAAGGCGCAGCCGGCGGCGCCGGACCCTCTCCAACCTCCGCCGCGCCTCGCCCAAGTAGGCGGCCTGCGTCAGCAGTTGCAGTCGCTCGGCCAGCTCGGCGCGCAGAGGCGCGGCCTGGGCATGGAGCGGTGCCCAGGCCGCACCGTCCGCCTCGGCTTCGCGTAGGGCCTGGCCCAGGTCGCGCAGCCGCCGCACCAGGCGCAGAGCCCCACGCAACCGCGCGCGCACTTCGCCCAGACTGGGCCCAGCAGGCGCGCGCGGGGCCTGCGGACAGCCCGCCCGCCGTGGGGTTCCGAAGACCGCCTCGAGCCACTGCCGGTCGCGCAGGCGCTGCAAGGCCGCGTCGCCGAGCACCTCGGACGGCGGGGGCGCTTCGGCCCAGCGCGGGCTCCAGGGTGGCCCCGGGCCTGGAGGAGGCGGCCGCGGGCGCTCGCTGGCGTCGGACCCCGGGAAGGGCCGGCACTGGGGTGGCGGCGGCGGCAGTGGTGGCGGCGGCACCGGGTAATAGGCTCCACCGCCGCCACCGCCGCCACCGCCGCCGCCGCCACCGCGAGAGGCTTCCGCGGGAGCCCGGGGCTGCAGAGCCAGCGGAGACTGGAGGAAGGGGGCGGACGCCCCCGGGAAGGGGCCGGGCCGCTGGGGAAGAGGCGGTGGGAAAGCCGGGGAGGGCAGCGGCGGCGGCGGACACCCGAACGGAGCAGGAGGCGGCGGCTGCGGGGGCGGCGGGCCCGGGCGACCCGGGGCGAAGAAGGGCGGCAGGGACATGGCCACGACTGAAGGATTCTAAGGCGTGACAGGAGTCTGAGCGCGTAGCAACTTCCGGAAGGAAGTGACGTCAGCGTGCGCGACGCCGATTCGATGCCCCGGCGCTCGTGTGGGCGTTCTGCAGTCTTGAAACTCATAAGTACTGTTATTTAATGACTATTGTAAGTGCGAAACTAGCTACTTGCATACAGTAGCTATACAGATACAGTTTGCATACAGATACAGTTTGTCTCTTCGTGGAACTACCTGTCTAGTTAAAAAAAAAACCACATTAATCATAGAGGTTTGGGAACGTTATCCTAAAGATGTGATGGTTCATCTGAAATGTGGAGGCAAAGTAGGAGTTAAATGATTAAAGGTGTGTGTCTGCGTCTGTGTCTGTGTCTGGGGGGGAAGGGTAGTAAGGAGAGGGAAGCACTGTTCAGACGAGGCGGCCACTGCCAAGTTTCCTGAACAGTTAGGAGTGTGTCTACAGAAAGAATGCTGGTGTGGATGGAGAACAAAAAGCCTGAAGGGAGCCTGGTGATCTTGGAAGATGGGCGGAGATCGTGTCAAGTATCTGCTATCTTAAGGACAATAGCAAACTTTTGGAAGGTTTTAAACAGGAAGGGAAGGCTCTTCCTGTTAGATTTTTAAAATTGCACTATTTTAAGATAACTAACTGTAGATTCATATACAGTTGTAAGAAATGAGGTATTACGGGGATATTCGGTGTACTCTATCCATTTTTGCTAAGTGGTAAAATCTTGTAAAACTGGACGTTTTCATTGATAGTTAAAATACAGAACATTTCTTCCATCACTTCTAGGATTCCTTATTTTTCCTTTTATAACATTGCCTACTTCCTTAACCTCTGGCAACCACTAACCTGTTTCCATTTCTATAACTATTGCCTTTACAATTATATAGACATGATCATACATATTGGGATTTGATTTTTTTTTCAATCAGTATAATCCTTCGGAGATTCACGAAGTGAATCAGTGTTATCAACAGTGTTCCTTTTTATTGTAATAGTAAGTATGGATGTACTATTCTGTTGAATCATTCACCTGTTGAAGGTTATTTGGGCTGTTTCCATTTGGGGACTATAATGAACAAAGTTGCTATAAATATTTGTTTACAGATTTTTTGTGAATATGAACCTTTATTTCTCTAGAGTAAATGCCCAGGGACACTGAGTCTAAATCTAAATCTAAAAGTAGATTTAAATCTACTTTTGAGTTAGTGTTTACACATGCACTTTTTACAGTTGCATGTTTAGTTTTAAAAGAAACTTTCCATAGTAACTAGTTTTAGATTCCCACCAGCATTATGAGTAATTCTGTTTCTCTACCTTCTTGCCACTGATTTGTGTTACTATATTTCATTTTAGACACCCTGAGAGGTATGTAGTAATAGCTCATGGTTTTAATTTGCACTTTTTTTTGAGGGGGGGAAACAATAATGTAGTTCTGTTTTATTAGAGGATGTGCCCCCTTTAAGTGTTAACACCACGTCCACCACCCCACCCTAATCTACTAAATTTGCACTTCCTTTATGGCTAATGAGTTTGAACATCTTTTCATGGGCTTATTTGCTTTCTGTATAGCCTCTTTGTTGAAATGTATTTGTCTTTTGCTAGTTGTCTAATTGGATGATTTTGTTTTTCACTGTTGGGATTTGAGAGTTCTTTGTTTGCCTGATTTGTGACTTATATTTTCTCCCAGTTTATAGATTGTCTTTTTATCCTTTTAATAGGATTCGGTTTATTGGGTTTTTTTTGTTTTTGCCAAGCGTAGTTTTTTTTACTAGTTTTTCCTTTCGTGGAGTTGTCGATGAAAAATAGACATGATCATACTCTTAGCATGATCCTTAACTTTTTCTCCTGTGCTTTTGTTTTCTAAGTTTACATTTATTTTTTATTTATTTATTTTTTTTTTTTTTTGAGACTAGGTCTTATTTTTGCCCATGGAACCGCAGGCTCTCGTTGCCCGGGGTACCACAGACTCAAGCAATCCCCAGCCTCAGCTTCCCAGGCAGCTGGGATTACAGGCGCGCACCACCACACCCAGCTATTTTTTTTTTTTTTTTTTTTTTTTTTTTGGAACTAGGTCTCGCTACGGACCCCAGGCGGGACTCGAACCGCGATCCCTAGCCCCGGCCTCTTACAAGCACGAGCCACCGTGCCCGGCCTTCTAAGTTTACATTTAAATCTACTTTTGAGTTAGTGTTTACACATGCACTTTTTACAGTAAGTATGAGGCTTAGATAGAGGTTTCCTGCTTCCATTCCCCTCCCAAGTCCAGTTGCTCTAGTATAATATAATTTTTAATTTTTCAAAGCAGTATGTTTGACTCCTTGTAAAAGTTCAATTTCATGCCATGAGAGGAAACTAATCAGAAAGCCTTGCCCTACTTCCCAAGGGAATTCTCAGGCTAGCTTTGTAACACATGTATCCTGTGTATTTAAGTAATTATGTAATAATCTAGTATTTAAATGAATCAGTTTTTAATCTTAAAATTAGGTAAGATTTGGATATATTTTCTAGATGCTCAGTTGCTATGCTTCTCTGCAGATTATACTTCAATCAAAATGGCCTTTTAAAATTTCCAAACAGGGCTCAGTGGTGCGTGCCTGTAAGCATCAGCCTGTGAAGTGTGGCTGGGACTGGGGATCATGGTTCGAGACCCGCCCGGGGCAACCTATCCCCCCCAAAAAAGCTGGGTTTGGTGGAATACGCCTGTAATCCCAGCTACCTGGGAAGCTGAGGCTGAGGATTGCTTGAATCTGTGGTTCCCTAGGCAAAAATAGCGAGACCTAGCCTCAAAAAAAATTTTTTTTAATCTTCCAACAGCTTCTCATTTCTCTCAAAATCAAAGCCTGGAAGGGGACTGGAAGCAGCAAGACCAACATTCAGTTTTGCTGAGGAGGAGGATGTGGGTTGAAGGTGGTTGGGTTTTGCTTATTTGTCTCATAATGATAACAGGAAGATATTGATGGCTAGAGGGACAAGTGCTGGATAAATATCCTAGAGTGGGCATGTTTCATTTTCCTTAAGAGCCTTCACTTCCCAACACTGTAACACATATCTGATGATGTCCAGCTCTCCTGTTTAAAGCCTATTAGTGTCTAATACTTTCTCCATAAAAATTACAACATATCCTAGTATATAAGACAATCTAGTACTTGCTTAAAAATGTATGGAACAGCAAGTATACAACAACACTGTGGTGGATGCTGGTTATAGTTAGAAAAGCATAGTCTTAGCCCTAGTGGAACTTATGGTGTAGGTGGAAAGACAAGTGAGAAAGCTTGGGGCTGTTTGCCATAGCACAGAAAATACTAGGCAGTTTAAAACACTGCTGGGAATGATTTCAGGAGACTAATATAGTAGTGATACTATCAAGATAACTAAAGGTCTTGAGAAATGAAGGGATACCTCATTATATGAATGATTGGATTCATATGAATGAATGGATTACCTCATTATAATGTAGAGTGGTTTTCATGAGATCCTCCCGTTATAATGGAGAGAAAGGCTGGGTGCTAAAGCAAATAAATTTATAGATTTGATAGTGGGATTATGAATTCCATGATGGTTTTCAGTAAACAGCAATTTTTAACAGGATGGAGAAGGGACAGACTATCAGAATGATCATCTTAGAGCAATCACATGAAGTCACACTGTATTTCTCTACTCCTAAAACTCACCAGTTATGTCACATTTAAGATTTTTTAATTCTAATTATTCCTTTCTGGAAAATCACTTTTTCTCCCAGATCCAACAGGGTCACTAACTTTTGTGCCACCATACCTCAACCTCATTTCCATGATAATGCACTGAAATTTATGTTTGCTCTCCTTAATAAACAGCAAGCTTCTTGAAAAGCTTGGTCTGTGTTCTTTGGGTTGGATCATATAGGACCCATGCAGGACATTTAAGTGAGGATTTTCAGTAAATATTCAGCATAAAATTAAGAAAATTTTTCTTGTTTGTGGAATCTACAACTAAAATTTATTAGAGGAATGTAAAAGTGCCAAGGATTAACCAACTCTTAGAATAAAGTAGCTCATGACATTTGTATTCTTTTAAAAATGGTACTGAATTATGGACACACACCACACTGGCTTTCGTTTAGTCCTTTTGTTTTATTCAAATGGCAAAACAGGTTTCAAGGTACAAATTGTAGTTATAAGCAGTTGTGTTTGATTTAAAAACATCAATTATGCTTTGTTAACAACTTCCAAAACCAAATGTAAGTTGTTGTGACTAAAATGTCTCCCAGTCCATTTCTGGAAGCTAATCCTTAATATATTTAGAAGTTCCAATTTTCACTCTACAAAAAGGAAAATGATGCAATAAAAGATAATGAACAGTTACAAGTTCTTTCTGAGAAGAACTTTGATTATTAAAAGGAAGACTAAGAAGGATATCTGTTTCTGTTCTTTATTATTAGCAGCCAGCCTTAAACACTCTGTGAAAGTGCATTTCTGGTCCTACCCCAACCTTACAGAGAGAGAGAGAGAGAGAGAGATATCTCTTATGACACCACGGAAAGCCCAACTCTTCATCAATAGCATTTAGTATTTGCTAATAGTTTAAGGTTCTTTTTTTAATAACAGAAGAGGAAAACTCAAGTACGAAAACCAAAAATATATATATATTTTAATGTACTCTGATTTGAACAATTTCAAATTAAGCTGAACTAAAATGAATGAAATAGATTGATATCAACATTATAGAAGGAAAGAAAATAACTTAAAAAGTACCCAAATATTTTAGTATTTATGAAATCAAATAATTTTTAAGTCATCCAAATTTCTCTTATTGTTTACTATATAATGAAGTAAATAACTTTTATTTTAGTGTGTACATTTTAATTTCTGTTGATAGTACAACAGATTTTCTTTGATGTTCTGTGAAGCCAAAGAAATCTCTAGCACCAAACAAAACTAGCTACTTTAGGTAAGTGCACAGTAGTAGGATACTGTATTATGTTGAGCACATGGCTGTTATATGACTGATGTTGCATGCTACTTTTAGAATTAGAAGTATAGACTTTTCCTTAAGATTCAAAGCATACTTCAATTCCATCTACTCACTCATGGTACTAAAATGGTTCAAAGATGGCAAATCAGACAATCAGCAAGAAATGGCCTTTTAAAAATACCAATTAGGAAGAAGTCAATGTCATGCATTGGGATTAGTAATACAGCTAAACAAATTATCAGAATTTCTCTAGGGTACTTTTTCCATGAAAGTTTTAACTACTTGGAAACTACCTGTTCCAATTTTTAAGATGAATAAAATTCTCATGTTTTTGGGAAACAAATATGGGTAGAAAAAAGTTAAACTTAAGATTCCCAAACTTCAATTTTAAAGAATTTATTTTCCCATTTGTAGAGTAACATTATTGTAAAATCCAGTTATTGCAATACCTGCACTTCCTTAAAATAACTCCTAAGAATTTTGTTAAAGCATTTTTTAAAAACTGAACCAAAATAATATACATTTCATATCTTAATATTGTGTCATTAAAGTCCACATAATGTCCTCTGTATAAATCAATGTGATGTTACATAATATACATGATCTGATTTTTATCCTAAAAGTTTCTGACCATGTATGATATCCAAAATAGATCCAATGCTTTTAATGTCAGACTGTAGAGACAGTTATGATCCTAAACAAAAGAAGGAAAAGCTTTATATACAGGACAGAAGTCTGATGGTTTAGCTATTTGCAGCATCTGCTTGGCGAGGCCATCCTTCTTCTTCAACACCAGAGTCATAATCCTCTTCAGATGATTCTTTTGTTGGAGCCCTATAATGAAAAGCCAACAACTTTATTTTATTTACTTTGGGACTTTTAGACTCAAAAAGCCACACATTTTTAATATTAAGGCTGCTTATGGGTGAAATATGGGAAAATTTTAGACTACATATTTAAGAATTGCAAGTAATTTTTTTAACATTTTCCTTGGCAGATTCATTACTGAAATAAAATGAGAAGTCTTCAGCTGTAAACGCTTAAAAAATCAGTTTCTGCAACAGTCTACTATTTTAATTCAAATGCTTCATATTTAGTATTTAGGTAAAGAAATTGATAGCTACTGATCAATTCCAATTTGACTCAAATTCATCAAAATTATGATCAGAACACCCCAATTTCCTTTAAAGTCATATAGTTATTAATAAAAACAATTGCCTTCTGCCAGGCACGGTGGCTTGTGCCTGTAAGTTTCAGCCTATGAAGCGGCCAGGGCTAGGGATTGTGGTTCGAGTCCCGCCTGGGGCCCGTAGTGAGACCTAGTTCCAAAAAAATAGCTGGGTGTGGTGGCGCGCGCCTGTCATCCCAGCTATCTGGGAAGCTGAGGCTGGGGATTGCTTGAGTCTGTGGTACCCCGGGGCAACGAAAGCCTGTGGTTCCACTGACAAAAATAGCAAGACCTAGTCTCAAAAAACCAAAAAAACAAAAAACAATTGCCTTCAAGTTATCTTAGAAGATAATAAGCAAACATAAAACAACATAATTTGTTACTTTGTTAAAATAGAAATCCAAGGGCCGGGACATGGTGGCCCACGCCTGTAAGCGGCAGCCTAGGAAACCGCGGCCGGGACCAGGGATGGTGGTTCGAGTCCCGCCAGGGACACGTAGCAAGACCTAGTTCCAAAAAAATATAGCTGGGTGTGGTGGTGTGTGCCCCTAATCCCAGCTACCTGGGAAGCTGAGGCTGGGGATTGCGTGAAATCTGTGGTACCCCGGGCAACATGAGCCTGCGGTTCCACAGGCAAAAATAGCAAGACTAATAAAATAAACACAGAAATCCAATTTTTTGTAGGTAACATTAATGTCAGGTACAGTGTAACAACTATCTGTTGAATAGATCAGTAAACTATTCTGATCTATTCTGCAGTAAACTATATTCTGAAGGCCAAATAAAGTCCATCACCTATTTTTGAAATAAAAATTTATAAAGGCATGCTTATTCATTTCTGAATTATCTATGGTTGCTTTCATGCTGTGAGCTCTTTACTGAGTAACCGCAATACATATTCTAATATTCTAAAGTACTTATTCAGCCTGCTGGTGAAATGGAGAAAGCAGTCAAAGATGTGTCAAATTTGTCAAATGATATAATACAACTGAGAAAAAATTATGTCAACAAAGTTCCAGTCTCGTGAAAGTCATGGTTAGAGAATAAGTAGTTTGTTTAAATTTCTTTATTTGGATTAATTCTATGCCTCCTTTGATACTTCTTCCTTATGGGAAAAAAGTGAGGGCTAACTTTGAAGATTAGTTTTCAAAAAGACTCATAAAATACTATTATTTTATATACCAAAATTGAAAGTTTTTTTTATAGAAATTAAGAGCTTGTTTCCTTTATGAATATAAGCATTTTTATCCAAATTTTATGACAGATTAATAAACCAAAGCAAAAAAAGAGCTGATCACAAGTTGTAGATATATTTTAGATTAAAAATATACTTTACCGGATGTATCCTGGTTCCTTTTTTCCTTCTACCACTTCTTTGTCGACCTCCACACATACAATATCAGAATTGGGAACTTCAAACATTGGTTCCAATAACAGCTTTTCCTAAAGAGATAAAAAGCAATGAGTTACAAAAGAGGCGTGGGATGAACATAAAGAAAACTGGTGACTATTCATGGATGATAGAATGGTGGGAGAACTATAGATACTACAATGATGTTAAAAGTAATTAATAAATTAGTAAAAAATAAAAGTAATAAATCACAATGAAAACAAGAGGATATACTCAAAACACATGTATTTTATAGGACCAATAAAATTCGTTAGTTTAATAAATACTGAGGCCTGTGATGTTACCAGAGCTGAATACTGAAAATAAGTCAATTTTCAAATTCTTCACATTAAAACATCATCTAACTAAATTAAGAGGAAAGTCATTTTGTCATTTTATAAGTGAAGGTTATTTGTCTATATTTCTGCCTACTTAGGTTACCATGCACAAACCAAATTTAGCATATGCTTTGAGATGTAGATGTTACTAAGAAGTATCCCTGGCATATTCTGTGACCGATGAGGTAACCTGGTAATCTATACTTTGAAAATAATTTTATCCTAAATCATCTGCACTAAATTCTTCAAATAAGCATTTGTCTCCAGTGCTACAGTAGCTCTAAAGTTCTTTACTAAAGAAAACAAGTTCTCCATATTGGAGGGGCTGGATTATATCAAATCTAAAGGAAAATACCGGCTGATATATCAAATTCCCTTAAAAAATGTCATCTAGATCCCCTATTCTTCAAGTTTGTATGCTTAGAAGTCTGTTCTTTTTTTTGGTATGTTTGTGTGTGATGTTTTTATGTTTATGATGTCTGCCCTTAATCAGTAGCATCTGAAGTCCAGGCCTTCAGTAGAGAGAATATTCTCAAACTGTCTGCAATGGATGTGTCGTGCCAATCAAAAAGTTTTATTGAGATCAGAAATAATATTTGCCAGTAAAATACTTAAAAGAGAACAGAAACATGTACTTCCTTTAGGAGCATGTAGGAAAAGAGTAACTCACTTTATAGCCAGACCAGGATTTGAGGGAAGAGGAGAGGAACTCTCAGGAAGTGAGTAGGTACCGGTCAAAAATAGGTTGGGTTTTTTAGGATTTTTATTAAAGTAGAAATAGTGAGTTCATACAGATTGAAGAATTTAGGGGTAAAATATAATAATAACCCCAATTTCAAGCTAACTAGAATGAGGATGTCAATGTATCTGTAAAGGGGCTCTGGGTACTTAGGCAAATAGCCCAAGTACAATCCCTGATATTTTCCGTCACATGATCCTTCACATGATTCTCTATTTAATTATTGTATTATGTAGTTCATTGCAGCTCTGTTTACAATCGCCAAGATTTGGAAACAAACCAAATGCCCCAATATGCACGATGGAATACTACGCATCAATCAAGGAGGCCAAACACATGTCATTTGCAGCAACCTGGATGGAACTAGAAAGACTCATATTAGCAGAAATCAGTCAAAAAGAAAAAGAGAAGTACAAGATGGTCTCACTTATATGATAGATATAGGGGAAAATAAACAAACAATAAAGAATGAAAACAACCAATGGGACTGAACCATGGAGCAAGAGAGGAAGACGGGGAAGAAGGTAGGAGAGGTGAAGAGCACAAAAGATCAGGATGGTTAACAAATATTAGTGAGGTGGGAAAGCCCTGGGGTACACAATAATGGACTAATGTAATATAAATATAAATATACATATATTAAATTAAAAAGAAAAGAAAAAAAAGGGACAGGGTTATTAGGGAATGGAGAAAGAAAAAGAGAGCCATCTGCATAGTGCGAGGCAGGCAGGAGAGCTGCTTCTCCCCAGTGTGGAAATTGTACTGATGCCTTTTTTTCATAATTTATTTATTTTTTTATATATGTGTTTCACATCTTTGTATTCCCTGGGGAACACCCACCACCTTCCCTCCCTGATCACTCCCTCCCATCTCCGCCCCTCCTCACCCCCCACATACTCATCCCTTTTATGGAATTTTCATGTACATGTCTATGGCCTAAATTGTCAACCAGAAAAAACTTTATAATAATAATTAAAAATAAAAATAAATTGTATTATGTAAACATCCTTTGTTACAAACATCTTAAAATTCCTTTTTAGAAAGAAATAAGGCAAGGCATGGTGGCACATGCCTGTAAGCAGCAGCCTAGGAAGCTGTGACCAGGGCCAGGAATTGCGGTTCGAGTCCTGCCGTGGCACATAGCAAGACCTAGTCCCCAAAAAAATAGCTGGGCGTGGTGGTGCGTGCCTATAATCCCAGCTACCTGGGAAGCTGAGGCTGGGGATTGCTTGAGAGTTCGTGGTACCCCAGATCTTCTGTGACCTTTTAAAAAAAAAAAAAAAAGCCCACAAAATATTAGGGCAATTCTCTGGATTTATTTCCAGAGAAATGAATAAATAAGTAAAATAATAAATAAATAAACAGAAACAGGAAGGCTTGATATTCTCAAAATTCAGACACAGCAATAATTTAGCTTTTATGTCATAATACCAACTTACCATTATGGACCGAAGGCCTCGTGCACCTGTTTTTCGTTCTAGAGCCAATCTGGCTATAGCTTTCAAAGCATCCTCAGTAACATTCAGTTCACACTATACATTTAAAAGAAATGAGAATTTAGGATAATAACTGATTTTTCTAATATGACCATATAGCATTTAACCATTAGTGGTTTTTTTAGAACAAAAAAACCCCAAAAAACAAAAAACCAATATCCTGACCATACAAAGAATTATATTCCACTGGAGGGTCAAGTATACTGATTCACTAGTACTTAGAAACACAGACTCTAATCCCTTAAAATACTACTTCCTTCTTAGAGAAATATATACTGGGAAAAACCTATAACCCCATTTTAGAGAGTATTACTCCCATCCTATAGACCAAAGGCAAAACTTTAGCCAAGTATCTCTAAATTACCATAAATTTCAAAATAATGAAGTTCAAAGAATTTAATACATCAACAAAAAATCAAAATATTTTGGAATATCAGATTTCACAAGCTCTTGGTATTAAACAACTTTAATGTCTACCTCCAAAAATATAAAATTTAAATGAGGCAATTATTTCTCATGGTACAACAGAATCTTGCCTTCAAGAAGCACCTGTTTATATCAACTAACCTATGAGAAACTATCAGTATTAAGAATCACAAGTTTGTCCTTAGTCCTTGAAGAGATTTTCTAGATTAACATGAATTTTGTGTCATTCAACATTTATTAAACATTATATGTTTACATATTAAAGACTCAATGATGAATTCATACCACCTCTGCTTTCAAGGCACTTTAGTCTATTAGGTGATGACAAATTAACAAATTAGTATTTAGCATGGGCTGTTTTTTAATTTGTTATGCTAATTTATGCAGTGTCAACCACTAAAAAGCGATTAACTACGGTGAAATATAAAAATCTAACCTTGTCCATGCTGAATAAAGCCTGGTACTGAGGGATAACAGCATTACGTGGCTCAGTCAGTATTTGTACAAGTGTTTTTTCATCGAGGCTGTGCAAAGGAACTACCACAGGCAACCGTCCCACAAACTCAGGAATCATGCCAAATTCAATGAGATCTCTGGCTTCTACATGACGTAACAGACGATCTTTTTCTTCAATATCTTGGTGAGTATTTGATTCCCCACTTCGATTGGCCAGGTCTGCAGCAGCTGCAGCCCTTCTACCTTTTCCCAGATTAGAAGGTGTTCCAAAGCCAAGATACTGCCAAGAAATATTGAATATTATAAGTAACAGAATGAAGCTGCTTTGTTCTAAGTACTTTTCATGCATCTCTCACGTGGTCTTTGTTACACAAGTTCTGTAATTATTTACATTTTATAAATGAAATGGGTTTGGAGAGGTTAAGTATTTCAACAAGCTGCAAGTGGTAAAGCCAGAATTTGAACTAAGGTCTATCTTCTTTCAGAATTGAATTGAAAATGTAACCACAAAACAAGAAGATTTTCCACAAGTATCTTACATCACAGTTAAGCATTCCATTAAACGACGGGCTTGCATACATCAACCTATGTTAGAATAATTTAGATTCCATATAGAATATATTAGTATGACTTTAAACAAGAATGCTAACTTTGCTATACAAGGTTGGGTGCCTAAGATGGATGGATCTTGCTTTAGTTAATATAAAGAAGCATTTATTATATATGTATATAAACATACATAGTAATAAATATATATACAAATACTACATATATAAACATTCATTAAGCATTATTTAAGACACTGTGATACAAACCTGAAAACAGCGCTTACCCTAAAGGGGCATATTTAGAGCTAGAACACATGAAGGCATTAGAGTATCAGTTGCTGTACAGGAAAACTGTGACAGTTAAAAGGGAGAAAAAAGGCATGTATTAGGCAGGGAGGGTAGGAAGTAATCAAGAAAGCCTTCACAGAAGAAATGCTTAATCATTTAACAGACTAAGCCTAAGACTTGCCAACTAAACTGAGGTATGAGAGGGCATGAGCAAAGGCAAGAGAAATAAAACTGAGGATTGAGAGCAATATCATATGCTAAGAATAGAGGAATTATTACTGGTTTTCAGTAAGGGTTGATAAAAAAATAGTCACATAGATGTGGTCAATCCTCCAAAAATCTCTTGTCAGAGACTTTCATTATGTCTCTACTTTCTTTTCAGAAAAATCAACGTGACATTCTTTTAATCTGTCTCCCGAGACCTCCAACACATCCTCTTTCAAGTAGTAAGAACTAGAAGTTATGATTTCGCCCTCATTATGTCTCTACTTTCTTTTCAGAAAAATCAATGTGATATTCTTTTAATCTGTCTCCCCTGAGACCTTCAACACGTCCTCTTTCAAGTAGTAAGAACTAGAAGTTATGATTTCACCCTATTTTTCATTAAGAAGTTCAAAGCTAAATGGAGTGACTTAATTTCCATTTAAGTCAGAACTATAATCTAAACCGTCCTTCTACATGTTTCTGAGCTCTTTTCTCATTATTTTTAACTGTTCTTTTCTACATTGTTTAAAATTCTAGTTTAAAAAAATTTTAGGTCTACTAATTACAAACAAATATCAGTTTATGGCCCCTGACTCTGATTATAGAATTTCAAATATAAAGTCATCTCCTCTCACATACAAGAAATTATTTCTTCTAATTTGTTAGGTTAATTTATATAGAATTTATGCAACAAAAACATAAAATAAATATGAAAAATAAAATTCTAACCTGATTCATACTGAATAAGGCCTGGCACTAAGAAATAACATTTAAGTAGCTTCATATTTTCACAAGTATTTTTTTCACCAAGGCTATGGAAAGGAACTATCACAACCATTTCATTACCAACATTTTTCACTATTACTACCTGTTACTTAAACTAGTACAATGCTTTAAGAAGACTTAAAGCAAACATTTAGCATAGACATATGATATATTCATATAGGCAGAATATTACGTTTCATGAAAGTACTCATTTATTGCTAGCTGCTATATAAAACACAAACATGGAAAATACAGGTGTATCTTTAGCTTCTTACCCCTAAATGACATTATATTTTATTACAATAAATAATGTACAGGGCAAGTACCTTGAGGATGTGAAGAAATAAGTTCTAGTTAAAGTCAATGCTTTTAAGAATGTTCAAGAAATACCTATGAAATTAGGTCAGATCAACAATCCTTTTCTCAATCTACATACTGCTTGTCTCCATTTGTGAATGTCAGCAGTGAGCTATGGTAGATTCTATGTGCAGGGGCAATTGACACAAGTTCCTTACCTGGCTCCAGAAAAATGAATAGAAATGTTACTGACACAGCATTACCTCAACTAAAAAAAGGACTTTTATATGAAATATAAAATTTAAATCATCAGTTATACCAAAAAATGCCCATATATATAAATCTTCCAATTTACTACTTGAAATTTATAAAATAGTCAGGAATATATTTCTAGTATGATCAAAGAAGACCTAAATCTTAAAAATTCACAACTGACAGTTAACAAATATTGACAATAAAACTATCCATTCTCTGTAACATCAAGTGCTGTTTATCCCAGTAACCCTTCAGAAAAACGTACCTTTTCATTTTTCCTCCTGCTGATGATTCTGTCTAAACCATTGAAAGCACCAGATGCAACAAACAGGATGTTTGTTGTATCAACTTGTACTGTTTCTCCACGTAGCTTGCGTGAATTCTTTTCTGGAACGTTGACTATTGTGCCTTCTAATAGTTTCAATAAGCCCTAAATAAAGAATGAATTATTTACAGCATCATTATATAATTGCACTATTTATTGTATTTTAGATAATGGGGTTCAGTGGGGGAAAATACTGTAGTGGGTCAATGAGCACAACTAAAGAAAAAGTTCACACTTCTATAATAATAGGACAATCTAATGCACTATTACATTAAGAATTCAGGATTTCATTTGGGAATGGTTACAAAACACCTGATACATTCATCCTGGGGTATACAACAATGTAAAAAATATATAACACACATATATACATATGTGCAATCAATTTAAAATTTTTTTTAAAAAAGAACATCTGATAACATTCAGGGAACTGTCATCTTAAGAGATTGTTTTCAATGGTAAAGACATAATTCTGATATAAAGATAGACGGAAGCAACTTGGGGAACACAAAATTTGCAAATGGTCAGATTTGACTTTCATATAAATTAAAATTCTATCTATTCCTAGAGTTAAAAATTTTGAGAATACCTGTATTTTGAGATGGCTTTATAAAAAAAATTATCCAGCACCTAAGTGTGGATGTACCACTCTATGTTTTAATTAAAAAACTGAAGCAATTTTTCTTACCCTGTAGTTTATGTCATAATTCGTTACCAGTAAATGTCAAGTTGGTCAATAGATCATTACAACTTCAATTATGATTCTACAAGGAATGAAACTTAGCCTATCTTTTTTTTACCTTACTTCCTAAGTGAAAAGAGTAAGAAACATGTACATAGTTAATTTGTGTCTAGTTAGAACCAGAACTTTCTGCAAGAGTCCTCCAGAAATATTTAACTGGGTCTTTGAGGAATAAAAACAAAAAATTAAATTTCTTCTTTCTGTTCCTTAAAAAATATTTTTAATTTCTAAGAAAAGGTAATTTGGTATTTAAATATAATTGCCAACAGCTGGACTTTAAATGGCATGTGGAATTTAGGGTGGGAGAAATAAAAGAAAATCTAATTGAATGTGAAACTAAACGTACAATATTTGGGAGATTGATGTATTCCCTTCCTTTTAGTGGACTTGAACAAAATCAACTGCTTACTTGCTGAACGCCTTCTCCACCTACATCCCGTAATTGATGAATGCCTGGCACACTGCCAATCTTATCTACTTCATCCAGAAAGACAATTCCTATAATTTAAGGAGGATTCTATTTATAATATGAAAAAGATAGACACCAGATAACCTCAACCTTTAAAGACTATGTAGTAAGAGCAAGGTTACTTAATCTTTCACACTTAAATATATGCAATGGTTTACCATTATAAAGATAACACTGCTCTCTCTCCCACTCATGTTTTATAATTTATTTTATAGAATGTTACTTGGATTTGATAGCTAATTCTCTAACAAGAGTTATCTATCCCATTAATATTTTCAGATTATACAAGTAGCGATATGTGGTGCTGGTACAAACAAATCTTAAACTTCTCCTTTTCTGCTTACATTCTTACTTAAAAGAATTTGGACAGGAAGCTGTCAAGTTCTTCATGTAAACAAGGACAGATGATAGATAGGGAAAGGAAAAATGTAGCATCTTTGAAAAGCTATGGATCAAGAGGCTAATCAGTTCCTAAATTCATTCTGCACTCTCCCCCCTTGCTCTTGTTCCATCCCCTCCCTACTCCCATTCCCCCCAAGCACAGCATTAGGAATCTGCTGGAGAGTCAAAACATGAAAAACAATGATTATAGTCAGGATACAACAGAACAGTAATTTGGCCTTTTTTCACCCTACTATCCATCTAAAGACAGTAAGACAAAGCAAGCTTATGGCCCTTAATCAGTATGCTAGAAAATGTTTAACGAAGATATTTTGTAAAATTACAGAATTTTACTCCTTAATTCAAATTATCTCTTAATTTTAGACTGTTGCCCTAAAAGACTACATCTGCGGAAAGACAAACAATGCAGAGAACATACCTTGCTGTGCTTTTTCTACATTATAATTGGCATCTTGGAGCAGTTTGGCAATCACAGATTCAATATCTTCACCTACATATCCAGCCTGAGTCAAAGTTGTACAGTCACATATAGCAAAGGGAACATCAAGGCATTTAGCTAGAGTTTGTGCCAGCAGAGTTTTACCTACAAACAGAAACAGTAGCGAGTTTATTAAAAATACATTAGTGGGCAATTTCTCTACAACATGCAAAATAAACTATGAATAGCATATAATAAAAAATTATATTACACCTTTCTCTAGTATTCAGGTGTTTTTATTCTAGTATTCAGGTTTTTATTATTTCTGTTAAGAAATAAGGAACTGACTTAAAAGTCAAGACCAATGCTTCAAATTCAGCTGAATGCCTATGAAGAAATAGTGGTAATAAGCCGGGCATGGTGGCTCGTGCCTGTAAGCTTCAGCCTATGAAGCGGCTGGGGCTAGGGATCGTATTTCGAGTCCCACTTGGGGCTGTAGTGAGACCTAGTTCCAAAAAATAGCTGGGCGTGGTGGCACGCACCTGTAATCCCAGCTACCTGGGAGGCTGAGGCTGGGGATCACTTGAGTCTGTGGTACCCCAGGCAAT
>PVHY01006718.1:0-72481 GCA_004024945.1 Uropsilus gracilis
GAGGTCCTGGAAGTAGTTGGAAGCTGTTGGACGGTGCTTCCCAGGGTGGTGGGGCCTCCCTTGGGGACGTCAGTGGGCTGGGTGCTGGACTAGCTCTGGAACCAGAGATCATTGTCCTGAAAGCTGGAGTGGGAGCCACTTGACTGGGAGAACTGCATCTCAAAGAGGCTGAATAAGATGCCCACTGTAGTTTGTGCAGGAAGGAGCTGTCTTTAGTGCTAGCACTGGTGCTGGAGTGTGTGGGGGGGTGGAGGTGGGGGGTTGTGGGGGTATGGTGGGGGATGGAGGGGTAGGAGGCTTGCCCTGGGAGAGCCCAGGAGTGCCCAGGTTGCGGTGGTGTAGGAAATACATTTCAATTCAGAGAAACCTGTGGATGCCACAATGAGCCGGGAGCCCTCCACTCTTCCAGCTGCTTTGAGAGGCTAGGAAGCTCCTGGTATGGGTGCCTGAGAGCAGCATTGTCCTATCTGTGTCTAGGCCTGGGCCACACAGAGAAAGCTACTCAGATGTCAAGGCAGCGGTAGCAACGGTTACTGGCAGCAGAGGGCAGCCAGGCTGCTGAGGGACCGACCTTGCTTGGTATCTTTGAGTTTGAACCCCTGGAGATGAGTGTCATCGTCACCTGTCATTCATACAGAACCCTCAGGCAGCAGGTCACCCCACTGGGGAAGCTCATGAACTATCAAGTCACCCGGTTTGGGAAGTTGGGCTCTCAAGGGCATTTTTGCTGTGATGGGAGCACAACATGCTGAACCCCTCATCTGCTCTAGCATCACCCTCTAACATGCACCCTGACAGTCTGCAGTGTGCACGCCCCTTATGTTACCAGGGTCATCCAGCACTGCCTCATCCCAGAGGTCTCCCTGGGTGGAAATGTGGATCCAGGATTCAAGTGTGGAGCCATGTCCTTCACACCAATGAGGTGCCCTAGAGGGGCCCTTCAGTCCTGCAGATCTTGGTTCTCTGATGCTATCCCAGAGGGCCCGGGGTATTCATGGGCCCCTTGTGATGACCTGACCTGAGAAACAACATCACAGCTGGTTCTCTTGGGGAACACACAGCCCAACTCAGAGCCGCCCCCTCTCAGCCCTGCATCCCTGCCTGTCACTTGGTCTCAGCAGCGCCTCCTCCCTCTCTCACTACTGGTTGTCATTGTCTCCTGCTCCGGGGCAGAGGACGCCATGTTTGCCTGTCTGAGCTTATCATCATTTCTCTCGTCCCCAAAATGTAATTGAATGGAGCCTTAATGGTTTCCAAATGATGATAGCTCCATAAACCGATTAAAAAGGCCTTAATAAAACAGTCTCGAGTTATTTTCCACAGCTGCAGACTGTGCCCTTTGTTGCCTAATGACTCCAGCAAGAAATAGGGCCGGTTTTCCTTTGCCGTGTGATCTGCTGCCCCAGGAAGGATGCCGCCCATCTGTCTCACTGTTGCCTCTTGTCTTTGCTTCCAGACCATCCATGTGGCCATCGTGTGCGCCGGGTACAACGCCAGTCGGGATGTGGTCACTTTGGTCAAATCTGTCCTCTTCCACAGGTAAGAGAGGCTGATGAACTCTGTGGGCAATGGCTGCCTGGGTGAACAGAATGTTTCAACAATCATCTAAGCTGCCATGAAAATAGAATTTTTGGCTGAAACCCTGGGGAGATTATTGTGTTAATAATATTTAGCGGCAGCGATTAGATGCTGACTTGTGATGTTTAGAATTGTCGCTCTCAGGTCTGAAGGGACCTTCAAGGACATCTCAGATTTGATGCTTCAGTTCTTCCTTTGACTTCCCTCGCCTGGAATCACCAGACCTCTCAGTTTCCACATCCTTCTTGACAGATTGGGTTAGGGAATCAATTGTCACCCCCTGGACTCCCAAACTGTCGGTGACAGTCTTTACATCTAGTACCTCAGAATATGACTCTGTAGAAACAGAGCCTTTAAAGAGGTGATAAAGTCAACTTGAGGTCACTAGGGTGGCGACCCTAGTCCTTCTAAGAAGAGGCAATTAGGATGGAGATGTGCTCAGAGGGAAGGTGATGTGAAGTGCCCAGAAGAAGACTACTGTCTGCAAGCCCAGGAGAGATGCCTAAGAAGAAATCAGCCCTACCACCACCTGAATGGCCAGCCCCCAGAACTGAGGAAAAATGCAGTTCTCTGTCCATGTCACCCAATCACTGGTGTCTTGCACCAGGTTGTGTTATTTTATTACAGCAGCTACAGCTTGCTGTGGAGTAACAGTACATAGAGTACTGTAGTACTGTAGTACATACTGTTACTCTATTTCAACAGAGCATGATCCACCTCTGGGCATTTCTGACCATTATAAAGCCTTGCATTATATTAGACAGAACTTTTCCAACCAATAGGTGGTGTCTCTCAAGCCGGATGGAGGTGCACAGATCTAGTCCCATGAACCATAGATCCCTCTCCACATGGCCTCTGGAATCAGCTGTACTCCAGGCTCCTGCCACTTGCTTTTTCTTCTCTGCCCTCACTATTTTGATTGGCACCTTAGCATACTCATGACATATTTACAGCTGAGTTTACAGCTTTGACAACATCCATGGATCTGTTACCAAGGCTCTGGATGAAGTCTGTCGGTCTATCCATAGCTGTAGCCAGCAGTATGTACTTGTATGAGTCAAGATCCAGAAGTTTCTAACATGAAGAACAATCATGAAAGATTTTCAACATCCTCTGAACAGAGATCATTGTAAATGTTTTGTACCCAAATCCAACTGCCAGTGGTATCCACAGATTCAGGAGTTGCAATGAATAGCTGGGCCACCTCCCCCCACTCCCCGTGCCCTTGCAGGAAACCAGGTTTTTATCTCCAGCTCCTTCCACCTTCTCTCCAGCCATCTATCATAAGTGTCTCAGGGTTCTCTCTCTTAAATAATTTTTAATCCCACCCCTTTATCTCCATTTTGAATAAGTCTACATATTTGGTGTTGTCCCTCTTTCTTCTCAGCTTTTCAGCTTCCAGAATATTTCAGACAAGCTAATTGCAAACCTGATTTCTAAAACCCTTTCCTGGGCTTCTGCTTGTGGATAGGAGAGACCTGCCTCTCTTACCATGGTCCCATGACCAGTGGTGTTTTCTTCTGCAACTCCTTGCTGTTCTAGCAACAATGACCTGCTCATAGTCCCCCTATGGGAATCCCCTACCTGTTATCTTCATGTTGCTCTCTCAGCCCATATCTTTCTTCCCCACTCACCCCAAATCTGGCAGAGTCCTCTCATTCTCTGCTGTCTCCATATCTTTCTCTCATTGTGTATAGTTTGTGGTATTTGGTATTTATCTGTCCTGTTAGATCTGCTCCAGGAGAATGTGGACCATTTAGGGACAGAAACCATGCCTTATTTTTCCATATCCTAGCAAAGTCCTAAGCATATGCTCACTAAATGTGTTTCTTGTTTTGCAAGTGAATCCAGGAGCGTTCTCTCATCAGCATCTTCGCTATCCTCCTGGACTGGGGTGGGACTGGGGAGAAATAAACTACCAGCAGATACAAAACTCAGCCTCCTGTCCACTGCTCAGGTGTGTCCCACTGTAGTTGAGATATCAGTTGCACATCAGAGGCAGAATTGGGTTGCTAAATAAAGAACAGTCGGGTAAGGCTCTATCCTCCACCTCTGACATGAGGCCAGAGACCCTTTGCCAGACATGGATCCCCCATACATTTTTCAAGTCTCTGAGTTTCTGCAACTATCATCTCATCTGTCAGTGGAAATCAGGATAAGCTTTGAATTAAGAGGGTTCTCCACCTTCTGTGAATTTATTCCTTGTCTCCATTAAAGAACTGGGGTCTCTGATTGAAAAAAAACAGAAGTCCAGTTTTTAAAGAATGGCATTGACATGGTTACAGATAGTCAGTTATACTGTTTCTCAATCATGGCAAATTTTAAGGCCATCAGTGTCTGGTGTTGCTATTGGGTGTAAATATCATCGTCACTGCAATTCTTTTGAAATTCAGATGCAGTAAATCCAATAGTTGTTGAAATGGTAAGAATCATATTAAATATACTCTTTTGGTCTTACAGTAACTGTGGGGAACAAAGATGTTATATTTAAAAATAGCAGTGGTTTTATTAGCAGCTGCTGATGGCATGCCATGCTTTCATGGAGACAGGGGGTGTTGAGAAGGCAAGTTTCTTAGTGTGCCTTTTGAAAATCCTGTATTCCATGCCAATGACTACTTGATCTTCTGGGACCAGAGAACCACTGAAGTTCCTCGCAGTCCTGAAATTCTACGAATGAGAATGATTCTTCACGTTGATATGCTGGTGATAAAGAATCGCAATACCAAGACAAAAGGACTTTTGAAAGACTCCAGCCCGGGAAGCCCAGCTATAAATAGCTCCATTGCTTCCACAGCACGTTCTAGGGATTAACTAATACATGATGATAAAATACTTTGACAAATGAAGCACCTTCCTAATGTTAATAATAATATAATAATAGTGGTGCAGGATGCTTCTTTTGGCTTTCACTGTTAATTACAGTAATTAGATTTATTTTCCAGACAAGATTTTCAGCAAGTTTCATTTAAGGCTGGCTTTGTTACATCAAATCAATTTTACTTCTGCAGTATGCCTGGGGATAGTGAGCACAGAGTATTTTAAAAGATAATAAAAGAGTGAGCTGTGGGTACTCTCACACAGGAAAGGCAGAACTGACATTGCTGTCTCCTCTTGGAAAGAAAGTTCATAGTAATTATACCCAAGATCTTGATCCTCTGTAACTACTTTAGCACCTCTGTCTTAAAGGGGTAATAGAAATACTGCTTCTGGTTAAAATTTAAAATATACATTAAAAACAATAAGACTACACAATGCAATTGCACTTAGAGTACACCATGTCTGCAGCTGTTTTTTTTTTTTAAGTAATATGACTTGAGCAAATGATGCAATGATTTATACAAATGAGAGAAAGTAAATAACAACATAATCCAAAAACATCTGTGTAGTACATTCAACTACTCAGTGATGTATGTGTCCTGTGGCGAGTGTTCACAGCACACACACACACACACACACACATGGCAGGGGTGAAAGATGTGCAGAAAACACACATAAAATGGGTATTTGCGTCCTGTTGGGAGAGTCTTCTTGTGTTTGTTATATCTTTCCATCTATTTGTAGCCACCCCACCATGCAACCTTTGTGCAGATGAAAGTTGAATGAGAAAAAAAGTCAGTACAAACACTATGGTAAGCGAAGTTTCCCCAAGTAGCAAATGACACATTCGTTGTCTGGTCACATCCATGGAAGACTGTTTCCAGGAAAATTGGGAAATGCCTGTAACTCCCACCACATTGCAAATAAACAGGCAGAGCTGTTAGTAAATAGATGAAAAAATGATTTGGTAGTTAAGTGTTTACCTCCTGGGCAAGAAGGTGGAGCAGCTTGTGAAAATTTAATATTTGTTTGTGAGATGATCTACTTATTCTTACATTCTCCAGTCGTGTTGGCAGGAAGGAAGAAGCTGGATTATTTCCCTTACTTTGCATATTAAGCAGCTGGAGTTGTTTTTTGTTTTTCTGTTTTTTAACTTGTGCCCCTAATAAACAGGGAAGATAAAACAGCGTATTTGTGACCAGTATCTGCCTCCAGTTGTCTTATTGCTTATTCAGGCTTAAAGTTATTCTAGAAGGAGTTTTTAGGTTGTGAAGGGAAGACCCTACCATTTGAATAAAACAAAGGAGTAGAATTGAGTTCTGATACTGGTCTAGTTGACCAGAAGTTGGGCAACCCTGAGTGAGTCACTGCATTTCTTGGAGTTTTGGTTTATTCCCCAGCCTGTCACCGAGCCCTGTTTGGAATATCAAACAAGGCCAGCTCTCTGGAACCTTTCTGTATTTTAATCATTTAGCAAGTAGAATGCAGGTGTCTCTCAGAGCAGGCTGTGCTCTAAGGGATCAGATTCTAATGTATGTTGTGTTTGTCTGCTTCCATGAGGTGGCACTGTGACAGCCGTGGTACAGATGTGGACTCCGAGAGTTATGTTGTTAAGTCATGACTTGGGGGGGGGTCACACAGCAGGGTCCCAAGTGGATTTGAGCCCTGTCAAGTGTGAAATCTTAACCAGGAAAAGTAAAGTTACCCTTCGAAGTGTCATTATTTTTATTCCTAGACACTTTGGAGTGACTATGTAGATATTCTCTTCATGGCTGTGTCTCCATCATCATCTTCACCCACCCCAGTATGTATTTTTGAGGTTCTGAGTAGAGAGACAATGGGCATTCACGTTCCAGTGAGACTTTAGAAAATATCATGGAAAACAGAAAAGGAAAGAAACCATAACCAACTGAGTAGTGGGTATGTTCATTAGCTTGATTGTGGTGATTATTTCACAGTATATACGTATGTAGAACCATCACCTTAAATGTTTAAAATATTTTTCATGTGCACCCTAAATATGCAATTATTTGTCAAGTATACTTCAGTAGACGTATGTTTCTGCTGGAGAAAAATAGCTTGGGCAGGTGATATATTTGATCAGGTAAAAAATCAGTATTCTTTGATTATATATGTGTTTATGGAGAAAATTCATATAATTCAGATACTAGGCATCACGTAGACCATTGCATTTGATCTTTACCCTGGCCCAGTACAGTAAATGCCATTGTTCCCACAAATGGGAAATGACACTGGAGCTCAGAGGGAAATAGCTTGTTCAAGGTCATAGGGGTAGAGGATGTGCTCTTGGAATCTCAACTGTGGTTCAGCCAGATCTAAACATCCATGCTTTTACTACACCGTGGAGCCTTTTGATTTTTCTGGAAAATTGCTCTGTTCTTCTCCCAGTGGCAGGCTTTTCTGACATGACACTCACTCATCCTGGAATTTCTCTGTATCCTAAGGGCCATTTGTCCTCCCACAAAACAAGAGCTCACACTAAACCACCCTCATTCTGGCTGCTGTGTTTTTCTGCGATGGGTTCTATTAAATCTCCAAGTGTAACCTTCCTTGAGCATTCAAGTTGCTGTCACAGGCACTTTCTTTCTCTGCAATTGCAATTCCATTGTAAACTTAATAATTAAGGATTATTTCAGCTCAAATGTCCCTGTATATTTTAATAAAAACAGACCCTAGATTGCCTTGTAGGGACTGTGGCACTTTCCTGACAAAATAAGAAAGGCAAGGCAGGAAGAAAGCTGGGGTTTAATCATCTTTGCCTCTTTGTATTACCATATTTATTGCCTCCCAACCTGGAACAGGGGAGCAGTTAAGGAAACCAGAGGCAGCAGGAGCTTTGCTCATTAAGAGCAAAGTCTGCAGGCGCAGCTGAAGATGAGGCATGTGCTTGCTTCCTTCTTTGTTAAAAAAGTGTGTCTGGTCTGTCTGGAGCAGGCTTGATGTCTGCAGCAGTGACTGTGTACTTCCTGGCCAAGCAAGTGATAAGCGACCTGCTCTCCACTGAGACATGGTCTGGTCCACCTGTTGAGACAGGAACCTTTCCTGGTGGACATAAATCAGTGCTTCAGATGCATACAGAGTAGTGGCAGGTGTACAAGGCCCTTTTAGATGTGATGCAGATACTAAGTTATAGGACGTTGAATCCTATGTTGAGAAAAGTATTCCTTCTGAATGGTCCTTATTGTCTTAGTTGGTGGAGCTCAATAAATATGCCCTAAACATCTGTCTAATTCTTGCTAATTTTCCTTTCTGAACAAAAGAGACTAGGATGGAAGCTCATAATGTTGGTTGATTCTAGAGTTTGCAGGACCTGTCGTTAAAATGTTCTCTTACTTTCCTAAGTTTGGAACCAACTGCAAAGAAAGGCTCTGAAATCACACAGGGAGAATGGAATCGTTTTATTGCTGCTAGTCCTGAACTGTGGAATGTTTTTTCAGATGTGGCCACAAACTCTTTTTTGCTCTCAGCAATCAGGTTTACCTTATAGTCAAAAGCAGACTGGACAGTTGCAGGCTTTCTCACATGAGCAAACCATTTACAGAAACACAACCCCCTGAAAAGAAAGTTTAGGAACAGCCAAGCAAATCTCTCTTTTTTCCTTGCCCAAATTCTTAGACTGGACCATCACCCCCCATTCCAGGGCTATTTCTGTGATTTGTTTATTCCAGACATTTCATTTAGATGAAGTTGTGTACTGTGTAGTTCTTTGTGATCAGTTCTTTCATTTAGCATAATGTTTTCAAGGCACAGAACATCATCCTTTTTTGTTACCTGGTAATATTCCCTGTATGGGCATACCGTGCTTTGTTTATCCATTCATCACCTGGAAACCATCTGCTAGTCCCTACTTCTTGTTATTACTAATGTTACTATGAAAGTTCCTCTGTGACTGCATATGTTTTCATATATTCTTTGTACATGAGGAGGAATGGAATTGCTGAGTAACACAGCAATGGTAATGTTACATACAAGTATTCAGGCACACCAACCCCTTCAACAATACAGACACCTAATATTGCCTTAAAAGTACATTCTTTCTCTCTGGACTGATTCTTCCTTCTGGAGAAAATAAATCAGAGGATCAGAGCTCATAGGAATTTTTGCAGTTGCTGCCTCTGGAGCCTGTGCTGACCCTGTGCTTGTCACCATCTGCTGTGTAACCCAAGGAACCTCTCAGAATTACAGCTTTGATCTGCTGCCTGGGGATCCCCCAAACCTTGTTTGACTCTCTTGCCTAGAGAATGAAATCCACAGCTCTTAGGAGTAAATAGCTAGCCCAGTCTGCTATTAAGCTTTCTCTGGTTTTCTTCTTACCCTCCCTATCTTTGGCATAGACTATGTCCAATGACTGTCCTAAGGTGTCCTAGTATCCTATTGAATTACACTGCTGTCATTTCATGGACATGCTGTGTACATGCCCATTCTTTCCCTTTCTTCATTCTGCTCTATCCTGCTAATACCTTCCTCCACCTTCCATCTTTTCATAGTCAAGGATCTAGGTTTATTGCCACATAACCCATGGACACTTAGTAGATTCTCCACCAGCAAGGAGTATCTTCTTATACCCTCATTCCCGTAGCTTCTGGGTCCCTCTTGCAGAACTATCCTTTACATTTGTGCAAGTTGGAGACCATCCAACTAAGTCACTATCAGTTGACTCAAATGTCCTCTTGGAAGGTATGCCATTCCCAAACTCTGCTGTTGAGAGTGGCACCCCAGTGTTGTGGTATGACCATGTTCTAATGTTGATGTATTTATAGTCTTTCACCACCTCTACTGGAGGATTTTGAGGTGAGTCCTCATCTCTGTCGCATCTTACACGCCCTTATTCTTAGATAGCTCTTTTTATTCACTCAGCTCATTTTCTGTGTATGGATGGAGGAACTACTTGGAAATACTTTATTTGAAAAGGGATACAAAAACAAGAGAGAGAAGAAGAATTTCCAAAGTTAATATTGATCATAGTGGCCATCTGTATAGGCTGCCTTAGCAAAATACTATAACTGGGCAGCTCATAAGCTATGGAAATTTATCTTTCATGGTTCTGGTGGCTGGGAAGGCCAATGTCACTGTAAAATGTAGGTTGGTTTTGGTGGGTTTTGTTTTGGTTCTGGTCCTGCTTCTTAGTTGCAGACTGCCAGCTTCTCCCCATATCCTCACTAAGTGGCACGGAGTCTCCTGGAGCCTCTTCTATCAGGGCATCCACCCCCCATCCAAGAAGACTCTGTTCTTACCACCTGAGTGCCTCCCAAATACCCCAGTCTTAATATTGTTTCTTTTGGGCTTAGGATTCAGCATATGAATTTGGGCGGCGGCAAAGTCATTCAAACCATTGTCCAACAGGAGCCTCATGCAAGTATTCTTGCATGCACATGTTAGTGTTCTCAGAATGCACAGTAGGGGGTTGAGACTGAGCTGTGATGCCCAGTAGATGAGGTGTACTGAATGCTTTTTCAGTTCATGATGTTTTCAGCTTGGGATGGGTATGCGAACATAACCCACCATAATTTGCAGATGACTCATATTCTTTTGTGTCTGGCAGTTGTTCCAGAAGATATACGGTTCTATGGGATGTCTATTATCTTATCTATGCTTATGATATAACTACACATATATATTTATACTATTTTGTAATTATCTCATTTAGTGACTATAGTAGCCTGACTAGGGTTTTTTCAACATTTTACAGAACAAAGTGCATGGAGCAGGTATGAGTGACTTGTTCAAAATCCTTGGTAATAAATGCAGCCCTGAATGCTGAGCCATTTCCACTCAGCTCCAGGAGTTCTGCCCCTCTGTCACATTGGTCTGTGTGTTGGGTGCTGCTGTCTCAGTGACAGCTGGAGAAAAGAAGTGGATTGAATAAAAGCTATGCAATATTAAGTACGGAGGCAAGCTGGCAGGCAGTGGTAGGAGTTCTGGCTGAAGTCATCTTGGATGCCTGGTTTCACTTTTGAAGGAGCATGCAGAAAACAACCAGTGCTGTGCAGTGGGAGAGGCACTGCTTTGTCATATCAACTCCCTTTTGTCAGCCTGAGGCTTCCTCCATTCACATGCTTGCCCAGAGGTGATCAAATTGCACACATGCTCTGGGAGAGCAGCAAATACCCTTATAGCAGCTATAAGGATTCTAGGCTCCAGTTGAGCATCACTAGCAGTGTATCCCTGTGTGGTCCATGATTGTCACCTCCAAGAGGAGCTGCAATTTGGGTGAGACATCTCTCCTTGACAGTGCTGACATCCTCACCCGCCAGCTCCAATTTAGTATCATGACTGATTCATGTTCACGGTTGTTGATGAAACTGCCTGTACACTGTGCATGGCACCCCATGTGTTTTTGTAGCTGCAATGTCAGGGATCAGTTGCTCCGCTGACTCCTCTTCTGCTCACTTCTCACAGGCGGAACCCTCTGCACTTCCACCTCATCGCTGACTCCATCGCCGAGCAGATCCTGGCCACACTCTTCCAGACCTGGATGGTGCCTGCCGTTCGTGTGGACTTCTACAATGCTGATGAGCTGAAGGTAGGGCTGGGGTAGGGCACTTCCTTGCTCTCCTGTAGCCAGAAGATTTTCTTGTTCGTGGTTTTGTCGACCTCAGCAGTGGCATGAACCTCAGCAACTGACTGAGAAGGCCAAGGGGATAGCTGAAGTTGTTTGCTACCTGAATCTGCTGTTGTTATCAAATGCATCAAAACAGTCCCTCCTTTTGATCTGTGCACATTTAGCCATCCAGGCCCTCTGTCAGTTCTGGAGACTGTAAGCCTGGTATCCAGAAAAGAGTTACAATCCTTTTCTCTGGAGAAGTGTGTTACTCCATGATGGAAATACTAGATGTGGTGTTCAGTGGTCCTGATTGTGAATTCATGTGTTTTCATTTGTTCATCATCAGACACAAAGTAAATAACCTGTAGTCTTGCTGGATAGAAAGATGACTGGATACCAACTTCATGGGATATTGAGAGACTCAATGGAAAAATAAATGTACTTTCAGAGACTTATGTTGAATAAATACAAGAAGTATGTGGGGCCATAGTGTTTCAATCAACCGAGACCACTTGCTCATGTCATTTTGTTGTCTAAAGTCATTATGTGGTGCCACTTTGCTCATGTCAAAATTGGAATTTCTGTCTGATTTAGAAGTCCTGCATTGACTGGAGTTTCACTCTTACAGCCTCATCTCTTGTCATCCCTGCAGTCACTCTATTACTTAGCTCTAAAAAGCTGTCTCTGGTTCTCCGTGTCCTCTCTTCTGTGTTGGAGTGTTTGCTTCTGCTCTTGCTTTTAGCTGATATTCCCTTCTACCTACTTTGTCACAATTTAAAACTCAGCTGTGTTGTTTCTGCTCCAGGAACAAGGATGTCTTGGTAAATTTGCCTGTCTACCAAAGAGGCTTTAGTTTAGCCTCTTCTTAAGACAGTGGTGGGTGGGAATATATTTGTGTTTGTGGTGCACAATCATTATGCTATAATGCCTGTGGATGGAGTTCATGGCTGTATTATTAGAGGAACATGTATAACTTTGCAGATATATATTGCTGCTTTTTGGGCAGTCACCTTGGAAGGACTGAAGATCTAAGCATGAGGCTGATTTGTGCAAACGGCTAGTTTTGGACTTCATAAAGTCATTATCTTTCATTTCAGAGCTGTAGCCTTTTAAGTAGATCACAAAGATGCCAACCAGAGTTTCTGATTTCCTGTATTTCAGACTCTGAGCTTGATCGAGATTTTTAGAATTTAGCATTTGGGGATTGTCGTGGTAATTTGTGTGCCATTCCAATCTATTCTGAGCTAAAATTGATTAACACTCTTAAAAAGGGAAAAACAAAATTTAGCAAATTGCTGCACTAATTAAGGTGAAAGCAAGCCACTCTGTCTCCCAGGGTCTCAGTGCCAACACCATGGGGAAAAAGCAAGGGGAGGGGAGGAGCTGCATCTGGCAGAGGGGGTGTCTCTGCTGCTTCATCCTTGCCTTTCTTTCCTTTGCACTTCTGTGCTGGGTTCCTGGCAAGTCTGCACCCTCTACTTTGTAGAAAAACACAAAGTAGTTTTTAAGAGTCAAAGTCTGAAGCTGGTTTGCCCCTGAAGCGCTCTCTGATACCAGTGCTGAGTCTCAACTTACTGCTCCATCCAAAGGGTGGACACTTTCAGCCTCCAGGACAGGATTAAATGAGATGACTCAGGTGAAAGTCCATCCAGCAATGCCTGAAATTCAGCAGGTTCTTGAAAATGTCCCGCTCCTCTTTGCAGCCAGGTCAGTATAGGAGTAAAATGCTACTGCTGGGGTGATATTCTGAAATTAATGGAGACTGGGGAAAAGGCACAAAGAGTGGCCATCTGCCCATGGGACACCCAGGGCTCCAATCAGGCCCCAGATGAAAGAGGACAGGGAGAGTGACAGACCCCGGTCTACTCTCCTGCACACTTTAGTTGAGTTTGTTCCCTCACTTATATGCTGAGTGTACATCTGTTTGAACTGAAGGGTCCATGTTTAAAAACAGAAGAAAAATGGAAAATCAGACAATCTGATATGTTCTAAAGGCTATTGACTCCAGAGTTCTGTCCTGTAAGACCACAACTGCTGGCTGCCCCCATCGGGTCTTCAACACCACCATTTATTTCTGTTAAACCCATAGCTCCCACAATGCTATATCCCACAAGACTTAGCACCCACAAAGGACAATGTGTATGACAGCATTTTGTAAAATATATATTTGTCAAATAAGTATAATTTTACACATAATACATCTCAACAAACCACAAACCAAGCTCTTTCTACTCCCCCGAATCAACCCCCTCCTGGCTTTTAATACCACCATCTACTTAGCTGCTCCTCTGGAACCAAGAGTCCCTATCTATGGCCTTTCCCTCATCCACAGCTAACTAGTCCACGGCCAAGGTTATGTTCATCTCCCTGCTGCTCTGCCTCTGTGCTCTGTGGCCCTTTCCCAGGGCAGCAAGGCCCATCTTCCCAGACTCCTCTCTTCCCTTCTGCTCTGCTCACTTCTCCCCCAAATCTGATCTGTTGGTAGCACAAGTCAACGTTCTCCAAAGCAAGCCCAGCCCCACCACCCCTGTCTTCTATGTGAGACCTTTGGTGACTTCCCCGTGCTCCTAAGATGGTGACCATGTTCCTTACAGGTGACGCACACACATTCCTGCACCATCTTCTTCCACTTCACCCACCATCAGGCTTCAGGCATGATGGCTCCTGCCCTGTGACAGGGGGCTGTGCACAGGCATCTTCTTTTGTCTGCTGCACACCATACCCTCTACTTTGTGCCCCCATTGCTAATCCATTCCAAGTTCACTTACTGAAGCTATGTTTGCTGAGGGGAACCTGTCCAGCCTTCATCTGCTCGTGGCGCACAGGTCAATAGGCCCATCACAGAGCTTGATCTGTCATAGCTTGGGTCACCTGCTGGCTGAGGTCTGGCTCTTATCTGAACAGTAGGTTCCCAGAGGACTGATTGCTATTTCCCATCACCCCTCACACCTGGTGTAATGTCTGGCTGTAAAAATACTTGCAAAATGAACTCAGACCTGGGTCCCTAGAAGCCATAAAGCCACTGGAAGGGCATTTCTTTATTGCCATCAGGGCCCCCCACATTAATGGGAACTGTGGTGGCTGAGGCCTGGCACTGGCAGCCATTGTCTGCCTACTGGCGACACAGTGGTGGCCTAAGTAAGGCAACTCCCCTTTTAGCAGCAGTGGAAAGCCCCAAGAGCAACCTGAGACACCTGCCTGTGTCACCACCAGCACATTGACACACCATCCCGTAGATGAGGGAAGAAAGGGACAGGAGAGACACCCTTTGCTGTTGTGTGGGCAGGACCCCAGCAGACAAGTGAAAGCCACCCCGTGCAGCTCGGAGAGCGCCTCCTGCAACTGCTGGAAATGATGCTTCTCAGAACCAGGCCTGCCAGCCCCTCAGACTGCCTGTTAGTAGTGCCAGAGGCTGGAGCAACAAGTCCTGGAGGCTGGGATATTTACCAGGAACCAGTGCCTGATTAAAAACAAACTCTGGGAAATCCGCAGTGGACTGGTAGGCTCTTCTCCATAATGACCAATTAGTGCGGATTTGTGAATAATGATTGTTCAGCCTGCACGTCTCTGTTGCACTTGGTCTTGATCTTCCTGATTTTCACACAACCCGGTCACTTCTGGCTACATATCTCCCATCTGCAGGAGGCAGGACCCAGGGTGGCTGGGTCCCCCAACTCCACAGGCCATGTGGCTCCTGTTAGGAGGGAGCAGCAGGGGTGCAGCAGGGAGGCTTCTCTGTGTAGGGCCTGGTGGACGGGGCCAGCTGTCACTCACTGCTCATGGTGACGGAGCTATGGGCTGGAGAGGGGAGTTTTATTACCTCCATGGCCCAGTTAATTTATAAATTGAAGCCCAGTGTTGAAGAGTATTTGTCTAATATCAGGCAGTTAATAAATGCTGAGACTGATATTTGACTTTCTCTTTCTAAATGAAATGACAGAAGATACGGGATCATGTAAGTCAGCAGACATGAAGGTGGAACTGGATATGAGGAAAAGGAGAGGGGCAGGGGTGGCAGCCACAGGGAGTGACGTGGGCGCTGTCCGATGTACCTGATCTCAGCATTCCCCATCTAGGTGATACCAGGCACAGGGCTTCAGGCCAGCTCTGCAAGGATGCACACTCACTCAGTTCCTGGTGTTCCATCTTGTTCTCATTCACATTGTGCAGATAAGAAATCCAAGCTTGAGGTTGGGGGTGTGGTTTCAGACCTCACCCTACAGCAGACTCATAGCTGGTTCCTGGCAGAGTTTTGTCATCATGCCTTCTCTCTGGCCTAGTCTTAAGTGAGGATGCTGCAGTGAAGTCTGGACAAGGGACCTCTGGTCTCCATGGTGTTCCTTTTCTCACTGTTCCTGAAGAACAGATATGTTGAGCATCATCCTTCATTTAAAGGACTTCTGGGGATGGGACTTCTGGGAAGGAGGGCTTCACTCCCATCCTTTTCAGCTACAGGGTGGCGTGTTAATGTGCTGGTGGCAACACAGGCAGGTGTCTCAGGCCACTCCTGGAGCTTTATGCAGCTGCTAAAAGGGGAGCTGCCTTACATGGTAGGCATACAATACTCACAATGCTGCTGAGGTTTGGGGTGTTGCTTCTGAGGGCCATTTGGTACACTAAGCCGGCATCACTGAGGACACATGACCTTAAATCAGCAAAGATTTCTGGCCAGTGTCCAGATACATCTAACCTTTGATCTTGCCCCTGTTGAACCTAAAGATCACCCCCTGCCACCACTGGGGTGAGAATGATCCCCAGCTCGCAGAAGGAAGCAGCTGGGCAGGGGGTGTTTCATGAATCACCTGTCTAGCTGGGAGCCCTGATTTATTGCCCTTCTCTTAGACCTGATGCCTGTTCATTCCTAACATCAGAAGGATGATGAAATGGGAGCCAGGACGGCAGTTCCAGAAATTGTTGATGGTTGACGCTAAAAATTGACTTCCTGCTCTTCATAGCTTGTTGCCTTTGTGCTACATGGCCGGGGCTCTCTTTAGATCTCTGAGCACCCTGCTGTCCTCTGGGAGACAGACTTGGATTGTTCCCCTTGTTCAGAAGGTGGATAATCTGTTGCCTGCCCGATCTGTTCCCCAGGAAGATAGGTTTCAGCCAGGAGGGACTGATGACATGAAATCACAAGGAAGGAAGTCTAACACTCAGCTTATTCCGCAGCAATGAGGCTTAAGAATCACATATGATTCTTTCCAACATAATCCTCTTCCCAAAATTGAGTCTGGGTTTTGTGAGGGCCAGGCCGGGGACATTGTTCAAAGAGACCCTGTTTGACAACAGTGGAACTTCAGGTGCTGCAATCAGATATGGCCTGTGGTGATGCTAGGTGGGCTTGGTCTGCAAAGGAAGGTCAGGGGCCTGTCCTCTGGTGAGCATTGTTTTGAGATCCTCTGCAGAAGATGGAAAAGAAGTCATTAGATGGTAATCCAGGGAGTTAACACAGAGCCTAACTGTCTTACAAAACTGGTAGCCCCAACTCCCTTTTATTGGTGAAGTTTAGATGCAATGAAAGAAGGTCTTGTGATGGAAGGTCTTATGGTTTGCACATAGTAGGCACTCATCCACATATGTTTGACCCTCTTAATTCTCTTTTCCAAACCCACCATGCCAACACACCTTCTGCAACAAACAAGCAACTGCTGGCTTCTCAGTAGCATGTACACAGTTAGGGTTGTTTTGCTAGAATAGTTTATGATTTTTTGTTATGCAAAAGGTTTGGCTCGGGTTAAATATCATGTCCCAGGCTGAAAAAGATCTGATTCTCACCCCCCCCCTTTTTTTTTTTGATGACTTTGCTGGTCCTGGGTGAACCGAGTGGTTTGTAGTAATGACAGCCAGTGTGAGATGCCCAACATGTGCCTCTGGCCTTCGGGATTGGCTGATCTCTCCCCATAGTGAGAAGATCATAGAGCCGATGAGTGAAATGCATTTGAAAACACACCTTTCTGTGTTTAGAAGGTTGACCTTGTCTTTTAAATACTAGGCTTGGAGATTTGTAGACAAACACCAGAATTTGTAACCTGCATCAGAAAAGACCACACTGAATGAGTTGAATTCTCTGAGTTTACTTTATATACATGCTGATTTTTTAAATAAATGTAACAAGAGCGTCCTAACTAGTGGGCCCTCTCCCCTTTTGAGAATCTTAATTAGGAAGGAACTTGGCATTCATCTGACGTTACCTTCTACTTTTTTCTATAATATCCTATCTAAATGGTCATTAATCTTCTGCTTTTGAATACTTCCAGAGATAAGAGATCATTACCTCCCAAAGGACCTTGTTCCATATTTAACAACTCTATTAGGAAATATCTGCCTCATGCTAAAATCGTCTTTTTTGACTCCTCCCATGGGTCCTGAGCAGTAATAATGAAAGAATGTGAGTACATATGTCATTATCTATTAGTTCATATGACTCCCCCACTAGACATTGATAACCACAAAGGTAAGGCCTGTTATGTTAACTGTTAAATCCAGCTCTTAGGAGAGAACTTAGGGCTATAGTGTTCCCCAACAAATGCATGGGCTCTAGGTGCTTGGGCACAGAGCTCTTCTCCACTCCTTTGGCTATATACCAAATGAGGCTCAGAGTTTCAATGACATTCCAATACATTTTCTGACTTGTTTGTGAAGTAATGGTTCCCAAGTTGTCACCTTCCTAGATTGTGCTCACTTTTGTCTTTCTTCCATATGCTCATATCCTCTTTGGTTCTGCGAGATGCAGCTGTTACCCAGATTCATATACATGATCTGCCCCATTGCAGCTGATCAAACGCAGAGACTTATAACTCAAAATCAATTACTGATGCACCTTTTCCACATCCCAAGCAAGCATTGTTTCCTTGTTATTTTCATTGCTGTGATTGTCTTGTCTCTAGTTCATTCACCTTGATAAAGGATTTATGTTTTCATAAATTGTTGCATTGTCCCTCACAAGTGTTCCAATAAAAATCAACATTTTTTTGATGTTAATAAAGAATTTACCAAAAGGATTAGCAGAAATGCTACTAATCAATGGTAAAATGGATGTTGGCATCTAGTTCTTATGGTTTTCAGTGCTGTGGGATTCTCTTATACCACAGATCTTACCTGTTTTGAACTTGAACTAATAAAACACTCCAGTCGTTCATGATTGGGGTGATAGTGATGGCTTTGGGAGGTTAAGGAGGTTAAGTGGGACCAAAGGAAAACAAAAAAAGGAAAAAAAATACAAAAGTTGACTTATGAATATTTACAAAGTTATGTGCATGATGAACTGGACATTATCATGAAATTAAGTAGACGACAGGAATCCTAGCCCAGCTGTTTTGAAAGGATAAAAGGCTAGATTTGTGGAGTGAAATGTTAACACTTTGTGTTTGAGATGAGGTGCACTCAGCATGGCATCTTGGATAGAGGGAGTGAGGTGGTATAGTGAGAAGTTAGTGAGACTCTGGGGTTCCATGTGACTCCAGATCAGGGTGCTGGTCTCATCCATAGGATGTTGACATCCAAGAAAAACTGGCAAGATCTGAAGTATTTTTTCCATAAAGATCATAGAGGACTCCTACAACCCAGAAAATTCAAAAATAAGTTGCCCAAATCAGTATGGATCCTAGAAAAAGCATTTGAACTGCAATAATTGAAAAATAAAATTTCCTTTAAGAATTGTAATAACTCAGACCCAGGTGTGGTGGTGCACACCTTTACTGTCAGCTTCGGGAGGCTGAAGCTGGGAATCACTTGAGTCCACAGGTTGGAGACAACCCCAGGCAACATAGCGAGACCTAGTCTCAAAAAGTAGCCAGTGTGGTGGTGCGCACCTGGAATCCCAGCTGTTTGGGAGGCTGAAGCTAGGAATCACTTGAGTCCACAGGTTGGAGACAACCCCAGGCAACATAGTGAGACCTAGTCTCAAAAATTAGCCAGTGCGGTGGTGCGCACCTAGAATCCCAGCTGTTTGGGAGGCAGAGGCTAGGAATCACTTGAGTCTGTGGGTTTGGGACTATCACGGGCAACATAGTGAAGCCTAGTTTCAAGAAGAAGAAGAACTCCATTGGTAAGAACTGATTATGTGCTAACATAATAGTTATGCTTGCATAATCTTATTTTATCCCCACAACATGCCTTGAGGTAACTATAATTATTGTTACCCTTTTCCAGGTGAGGGAAGTGACGTTGGTATCAGAGAGTTGTTGAAATTATTCATCATGTGGGACCAAAATATTAACAACAGAGTACTCTGAATCTTGAACAGGGTTGTCCAATTGAAATGGAATGACATATCCTATGTACAATTTAAGTGTTCTAGTAAACACTTTTACAAAAGCAAACTGAAACAGGTGAAAAGCTTTTTAAGACTACATTTTGCTTTAGCCCATCTGTCCAAAAATATCTCAACATGTGATCCATATTTTAAAAATTAGTAATGATTGTTTTACATATTTTTTTCACACTAAGCCTCCTTGCATTTGCAAAGCTAGGTGGCCACATATGGTTGGTGGGTGCGGTCAGAGTGGAGCTTAACTTTGCAATGTTGCCCTCTCTCCCAAGCTGCAGGGCATGGGGAGGAACATAGTCTTTGGAGAATAAAAATTCTACTTCCATTTTTTCACTATAATAATCTAATACATAAAACATCTAGAGTTTTGCACGGCAAAAAAAGACAGAGGTCCAAGAATATCATCAGTTGTCTTATTTCTAAAAGCAACAGAAAAATAATGATCTGCTCTGTGAGAACTTGCAAAATATACTTATGTATACTTCTTCAAAGGCTCAGCCTCATCTGCCAGCCAACCAAAAAAGTCATCAAAATGAAATTCAAGCATGAGAAGGTCTTGTTTTAAAGGGGCAAGCAGTATGTGCTGAAGGAAGTTATGAAATCGGGTCAAAAGGGGCAAAAGTCGCTAACCAACAAACCATAGGAAAAAACCCTTTTAAAATGCCATTCTGCCAGTCATATTCCCTTAAGTCCGTTCACCCGTGCATAGCAGTTGCTACTCAAATGCTGTTTAACAACAGGGTTTATTAACAAGGGAATATTAGCAGGTAAAACAGAAAGTCCTCAAAACCACAAGTGGCAGTTATCTTACCCCAGTCACCATTTTTAGTTCCAATGGTCCCAAAGACACATGTCCATGATGGGTGCCCCTTTGCTGCTCCAGACCTGAGTCAGGCACTCTGCAAAGTCCAGCCTTTCTCCCGAGTCTTCTCTTTGCTTCTCTCTCCACTGTGCCATGCTGCTCCGCTTCTCCAAGATGCTTCAGACTTTTTCCACAGTTGCTGATGCACAATTTTACAAATCCCTGGCCATCTCCAGGTATCAGCTCATTTGCCAACTTGCTGCGATGCCACACTCTACAAACCAGCCACTCTTCTGTTCACCATGGCTCCTTGCCACCACCAGGGGCACCATTACCCTTCCAGGGGGCTTGTGCCCAACCTGGTCACTTGGCCTACTCTCTACCCACCTGCCACTCTTGTCTCTCCTCTTCCAAAAGTTCTCTATCTCTCTAGTCTCTCTGCTCCTTTCCCTCTCTCTTTTTTTTTTTTCTTTTTCTCCCAAAAGCCAAAGGCTGCAATTTCCCTCTACACACCATCTTGGTGATACATTTCCTTTTCCCCACCTGAGATTTGCAACAAAGTAAAGTACCTGTATCCTGTTTAGTATCCTTTCCCTGTTTAGGCCATCTTTACCTCTGTGTTTTTCAGACCCAGCTAATGGCATCAACACCTAAATTTCAATACTGTCCATATTGGGGTCCCGGCTTCAGTTACACATGGAATGATATGTCAGTAGTTGCTTCACATCAATTGCAAAGCTGAATGCCAATCTCAGAAGTTGCCCTGGAGAACATATGCAAATAACCATAATGGATAATAGTAATTGTAATTCAATCTGTGAAAGTTGAACTGTTCAACTCTTATGTTTTTGTGTTTTGTGGGGTGTCAGGAGATAACTTTTTGCCCCTTCACTCTTATCAGTGGAAGAAGTTGAGATGTTTCTACAAAGCTCAAAGGTGACCAGTGTGCGATTTTATTCTTAGATTTAAAGGTAATCATTGGAGAGGATTAGTGCATGTGAAATGGTCTATCTAAAGTAGGCAGGGAATAAAGAAAACCAAAAAAAGAAAAAAAAAAAGAAGAGAAAATAAAAGAAAAAATAAAATGATTCAGCAGCATATAACTATGTGGGAGAAAAATGAGACTTGACCCTCACTCAATATGCCATACATCATGTGATAAAATTAACTTGAAATGACTCTTATACTAAATTAATGCAACTGATAGAAGAAACCATGGGAGGAAATTTTGGGTGAATTGCAGTGTATGTAAATATACTTTTTAAATATAGGTAAATATTTATAAACTAAAATACCTTTAAAATGTACTTGATCGAAATTGAAAATTTTTGTTTTTCTAAAGGCATTCACAAGAAAATAAAATGACAGAATACAAGATACAGAGTGGGAGAAATGTTGCCAAAACACGTGTCTAATAAAAAATTTGTATTTGGAATATATGAAGAACTCTTATAGCAATAATAACAAGACAACCTGGTTTAAAAATAGGTGATGTATTTTAAGCATCAAGTGATTGTATAAGATATTGTAATAGCCAGGAAATCCTTGAAAATGCTTAGTGTCACCATACATTAGGGAAATGCAAATTAGGATAATCATGCGATACCACTTCACACAAATACAATTGATAGGGTGTGCCCCCCCCCCCATTGTCTCCTGTTTAAGATTGCAGATTTCAAGGCAGGTATGCTAAAATGGGAGAATGACCTTAGTTGGACTTTCCCTTCAGGAGGATGCAGGGGAGAAAGAAGTGAAATGGTCAAGGTGAAACAGATTTCCTGGAAGGCGGGACATCAGGGTATATAAAGGGTGTGCAAACAAAGAGAGGGATTCCATTCAGGATTCAGGATTCGATTCAGATTCATATATGGAGACTGGATAGAGAGAGGTTCAGTGGAGGAGAGATGGGAATCGGCCATCTTGTAAATATGTGAGCCATGTGAGCTTGGCCATGTGGCCACCGAGGGCCTGCAACCCTTGGCTGACCCAGGCTGGCAGCATGTGTGCTGAATGCAGTTAAGGAGTTTGCAGATTTGAACTCCATGTTGGAGTTTGTTTTGCTGAGTTTGATTTGTATCTGAAGAGGCCGTGCAAAAATTAGGCCTGAGAAGAAAGTGAACTTTGCTGGTTCGGCACCATGGTGTTCCTGCTACCTGAAGGTGACAGGAGAAGACAGAGTGGAAGAACAGGAGGAGCAGTCAAAGAAACATGTCTTCAAGCGTCTGGAGATGGACTCTGTCTGGACATTGGTGAGATGATCAGGTCTGAGAGACTGAGGATTTTGGGGCAATCTGGGAAAGGACTTTGGACAATACTGAGAACGGTTTTGGACAATGTTGAAGTATTCTGAGTCTTACATATTTCTTTTGTAATTATTAGGATAATTAGAAATCACCTTGTTAGAAATAAATTAGTCTGCACTGATAGTCTTGCATTGGTTTGGTATTTTGGTTGAGAAGGCTGGGGATGGTGGTAAGAACCCATGAGTGGAAAGTTTAAACTGTTTTAAAGTTTTTCTTTTCTGCAGTTTTTGGAGCTGAAAGCAGAGAGTGGTTGGCTGGCTTTTGCATATCAATGGTAAAGGTGATCAGTGAAAATGCTAATGAAGAATGTCTAGCCTGCTTTGTAGAGAAAAGCAGGCAGATAGCTGTATCCAGTTAAGTAAAGTCAGAAAGTCTTCTTTATACCCTGTTTCACAATGATCAAGACTGAACGGACTGGCGATACAGAGTAGAACAACTAGGCTCTTATCCATCGCTGGTGGACATGTAAGATGGACCAACCTCTTTGGAAAATAATTTATCAACTTCTTTAAAAATCACACTTATGTTCACATTGTAGCCCACAATACCATTTCTTAGGTATTTATCTAAGAGAAATAAAAACATGTACACACAAAACTTTTTCAATATTCATAAAATTCAGATGTTCCTCAACTGAAAATGTGTTAAACAGTTGTAATATAGTCATTTAATGGAGTCCTTTTATATTTATATTTTTTATTTATTTTTCAAAAATAAATACTATTTTTGAAAAATAAAGAAAATCATTTAATGGATTTTTTTCTCTTTTTTTGAGACTAGGTCTCACTGTTTTTGCCCGTGGAACCCCAGGCTCTTGTTCCCTGGGATACCACAGACTCAAGCAATCCCCAGCCTCAGCTTCCCAGGTAGCTGGGATGACAGGCGCGTGCCACCACGCCCAGCTATTTTTTTGGAACTAGGTCTCACTACGGGCCCCAGGCGGGACTCAAACCAGGATCCCTAGCCCCAGCCGCTTACAGGCAAGAGCCACCCTGCCTGGCCATTTAATGGATTCTTAATGCAGATTGAAAAAGAATGGGCTGATGCTACATGAATCAACCTCAGAAATAATTATACTGAGTAAAAAAAAAAAAAAAACAAGACTCAAAATAGTGCATGTTACATGATTCCATTTTTAGAAATATGTTGAAAGTTACTGGGAGCGAGTAGGGAGTAGAAGTTACTACAGGGCCAGAGGCTGGTGTGGTAGGAACTGTCTTCGAAGTGACTGGAGTGACAGAAGTAGTTTATAAATGATTGCTGTGGTGATTGCTTTGTAGACATTCTTGGAATTAAATCTGAAAGAGGTATTTCAGTGATTGTAATTTTTTTTCTCAAAGCTAAAAAGTAATGCATAAAAACTATTATAGAACCACATTATCATTTATTTTAATAAATATATACACCTTAAAATTCTTCTATTATTGGACAAAATGTCCAATGCTTGATTAAATAGCAATTTCTTAACTGTGTAATGACTATCTTCAAGAAACCCACCTAAAGTAAATTCTAAAGTTCAAAAATAAAAAAATTATTGTGACCTTTTAGATTTATGAAGACAAATATGGTGTGAGTACATTAATTTCAAACTAATTCAAATATGATAAAGTTAATAAGGTAAAATCAATAAATTTGAATTGTCAAGGGTAATATTCACATGTGCTGGCATAATAACTAAGCTATTTTTGAAGTAGAAATCATCCAGATATAGAAAGCAGAAACAAAGAAATCTAGAGTGTACTGGGGGAGTTTTAGCCTGAAAATAATACTAGGTGACAATTTAAAAACTATAACCAATACCCATAGATGTCAATCTTCATGTTAATTTAATGGAATAAATATGAATTTTCATTTGTTTATAAACATACACAAATTGAGGGTACTTTTTGGATTAGAGTTTTTGTACCCTTTGGGTAGAAGTTGCATAGAGCATAAGAGGGGGGAGGGGATAGCGGGAGTGGGAGGGGAACAAAAGATTGGATGGTTCACAGGTGATAAGGTGGTGGGAGAACCTCCAGGGTAGATAATGATGTAAAATTTTAAAAAAGTAATATAGTAATATTTTTTTAAAGCATTCAGTAAAAACTTGATGCGAAAAAATAAAAAATTACAAGGAGATATGATATAAAAAAAGAAAAACTGAGGGCAAGTTAATAAAAGAAACTTAAAGTCCATAAAAGCAACCTCTCCTGACCACAGTGCCGTAAAACTGCATTACTGTATTAGCCACAGGGAGGTTTAAATATTTGAAACTTAGTGGAAGTGAAACCTTTTCCGAAATGTTTATTTAATCCAAAAGGAAATAAAAACTAAAATCACAGTCTGTTTTGCAAAGCGCAAAAGAACATTTCACACTAAAGTTATGGAATGTACCCACAGCTGTCATTGACAATATTTTAATAGCCTTCATTGTTTTTATTATTCAAAAACAAAGATGATAAATGAATTGCACATTCTCCTTCGTAATTTAAATGAAAACAACGTTATCTACCCCAGGAAAGCAGAGGGAAAAATAAACAAGAGTCTGTAAAGGTGATAGGGTGTGCTCCCCCCCCCCCCCATTGTCTCCTGTTTAAGATTGCAGATTTCAAGGACAGGTAATGTTAAAATGGGGGAATGACCTTAGCTGGAATTTCCCTTCAGGGAGATGCAGGGGGAAGAAAGAAGTGAAATAGTCAAGGTGAAACAGATTTCCTGGAAGGCCGGAAATCAGGGTATATAAAGGGTGTGCAAACAAAGAGAAGGGTTCTTTCAGGGTTCGTTTCAGGATTCGATTCAGGATTCAATTGGATTGGGATTCCAACATGGAGAGGAGATGGGAATCGGCCATCTTGTAAAGATGTGAGCCATGTGAGCTTGGCCATGTGGCCACCGAGGGCCTGCAACCCTCCGCTGGCTCAGGCTGACAGCATGTGTGCTGAATGCAGTTAAGGAGTTTGCAGATTTGAACTCTGTGTTGGAGTTTGCTTTGCTGAGTTTGATTTGTGTCTGAAAGTGAACTTTTGGTTCGGCACCATGGAGTTCTTGCTACCTGAAGGTGACAAGGAGAAGACAGCGTGGAAGAACAGGAGGAGCAGTCAAAAGAACATGCCTTCAAGTGTTTGGAGATGGACTCTGACTGGACATTGGTGAGACGACTAGGACTGAGAGACTGAGGATTTTGGGGCAATCTGGGAAAGGACTTTGGACAATACTGAGAAAGGGTTTGGACAATGTTGAAGTATTTTGAGTCTTACATGTTTCTTTTGTAGTTATTAGGATAATTAGAAATTACTTTGTTAGAAATAAATTAGTCTGCACTGCACTGATAGTCTTGCATTGGTTTGGTATTTTGGTTGAGAAGGCTGGGGATGGTGGTTAGAACCCACGAGTGGAAAGTTTAAACTGTGTATTAAAGTTTTTCTTTTCTGCAGTTTTTGGAGCTGAAAGCAGAGAGCAGCTGGCTGGCTTTTGCATATCAATGGTAAAGGTGATCAGTGAAAATGCTAATGAAGAGTGTGTAGCCTGCTTGGTAGAGTGAAGCAGGCAGATAGCTGTATCCAGTTAAGGTTAAAGGTAATTGCAAAGGAACTGCTTGTAGTCTGCTTTGGAGAAGAAGCAAGCAGATAGGGGTAAACAGTAAGTAAAGACAGAAAGTCTTTTTTCACCCTGTTTCAAAGGTAGCAAATAAAAAACTGGAAAACTGGCTATGTGAAAGAGCAAGTGACAAACCTCTGGGAGCCTTTCTATTAAACAATTAAGACAGTAAAAAGAAGCTGATGGCTGAGGAAGATGGTGCACAACAGTATACATGGGAAAATAGCAGCGTTAACACAGGTAGCCAGCACATGTGTGTCACTCTCCAGGTGCCTTGGTGGGTGCTGGGCTTCTTTGTGCATTCTCTCCTTCCACCCCGTAACAACACCCTGAAGATCAAGCTCATGAGAGATCTCATTTTTGCAAGATGCAAGAGCCTGAGACTGGAGACAGTTTCACGAAGGTGCCTGGACTAGAAGGCAGAGAGGAAATGGGATTCAGCGCTGCAGGCTGGTTTGGGTGCTACACCAAACCCCAAAAAAGGGGAAAATTTTCTGATGGAAGCTTAAGTTATTCTAAAAGAAAGAACACTTGACACTTGTTATTCTAAAAGAAAGATAAAGTTATTTTAGAAGGAAGAACACTTAAAAGAGAGAAACGCTGGCATATAGGGAATCTAGTGGGCATTTCCCCTTTTGCTGCATTCGTTAAAATCCTTTTAGTGCAGGTTAAAAAAAAATGTTTCTCTTCTGAAGGAAGGGAAGAAGAAAACTGTTAACTTCAGGCAGAGAAACAGAACAGAATTGTTACAGTTTAGGATCTTCTCAACTTTACACAGAACACAAGACCACAGGAGATGCAAGCCTAAAAAGCCTTTATTTTCAAGTTGACTTGGGGTCCTTGCCCAACATACACTGATGGAGCGACAGTATCTTGGGGAGGACTCCCCAAGGACTTGCCCAAGAGATAAGGGTTTTATACTTTTTTTGCGGCTTAGAGGAAATTTTACGTAGATGTTTTGGTATAAAAATTTTTAAAAGTGCTAGATAATCATCTGAAGATGCTTTTGTGGTCAGGACAATAATGGTAATGGCAGCAACCCAATTTGGGGCATAGTTTTGTCTTTTTTTTAGTTCCTATTTCTATGGTCTTAGATCCTTGAGCAGTTTTTTATTTTGTGTGTGTGTGGTTTTTTTTTGTTTGTTTGTTTGTTTGTTTGTTTGTTTGTTTGTTTTGAGACTAGGTCTCACTATTTTTGCCCGTGGAACTGCAGGCTCATGTTGCCCGGGGTACCACTGACTCAAGCAATCCCCAGCCTCAGCTTCCCAGGTAGCTGGGATTACAGGTGTGTGCCACCATGCCCAGCTGTTGAGACTAGGTCTCGCTGTGTTACCCCGAGCAGGACTTGAACCACGATCCCTAGCCCCAGCTGCTTCATATGCTGAAGATTACATGTATGAGCCACCGTGCCCAGCTTTGAGCAGTAATTTTTTAATTTACAGACTTTAACATTTTACATTTAACGTCTTATTTTTCTAAACTCTAACAGAATCCTTGTGTCTCTCCTGGCATGTGGGAGCATGTGCTTACACACACACTTATACACACACACACACACACACACGTGTGTGAGTGCAGCCCCTTTTTGCCCAAAGGGGCTGCTCAGTGAGAATGTGGTGGGTTCAGTGCCTGAGATCTTCTTGGGGCTCCCTGTGCACTAGTGAGGCTGTCTTTCTACTTAGCTCATATTTGGGGTGTCTTTGCGGGACATATAAGGGGAATAATGGGGACAGAGGTCATCCTTGACTCATTCCATACCCTTTCTGTGCAGTGGTGACATTTCCTTGCCCTGTCTATGTGGTCAGCTTCCTCATCTTTCATGTAACAATCTTTTATTAGAGGTTGCTGCCTTTGGTACATCAAACTTTTTAAAAGGAGACATCTCAGCAGATCAACTTTTTCTAGTTTTCTCACATAGCAGCAAGTACAGCTGGCAGTTTCAAAAGGTTGGTGCTGTCTTGGAGATTCTCTTGGGCTCCTAGGGGTCCTGTGGTCAGAGCAAACCCAGCAGCCTCCCTGACAGGGGAGCAGAGAGTGGAAGAGACAGCTCTCCATCCTTCTCCTTGAGGGAGTCTTTCTCCCCAAATTTCTCAGCCAATTTCTCTCGTGTGCATTAGTCAGCGGTATACCCTATAACCACTCACTGACAGAGGGGAGGCTGGGAGACAGTGTGTGTGTATATATCTACATATTTTCAGGCAGAGATGGACACTGAGTGGGCCACCAGTAGCCACTCACACTCCCCTTGGTAGTTCTGTTATGAGGAGAAAATACATGTGCAGGAAGCAGAGATAAGCAGTGTTTGTATTTGGCTCTTCCCTCACTTTCCCTTTTATAATCTTTCAGTTCTAACTTAACTAGTTTGGAGTTTGGAGCTGATACCTTTGTTGGGATTTTCCAAGCTCAGGAAAGCCTCCTAATCTGAAAGGGCACATACCAAGACCCTACAGATGCCTGATGCCACAGGATAGTACCAAACCCTGTCTATGCCCAAGTTCCCTCTGGCCACTCATGCCTGGAATGAAGTCTAACTTCTAAATGAGACCTAGGAATAGATTAACAACAGTAACTGACCATAATGTAAAACAATCACAATAATATCATGAAGTCATGTCAGCGTGGTCTCTTTCTCTCTAGCTCCATCTCGTAGGAGATAACACTTAATGTAATATTCCCACCCCCGTGTGTGAGCATGGATGCTAACACCCTGGAAAACAAAGCTGTTGTTTTGGGGAGACTATACACTCCCCCAGGCAGAGGTGGATCCACAGCCAGGCGTGTCTGTCTGTGGAGTAACCCGGTTCCCTGGCTGGGCTTGGGGACCTGATGCTGATTCAAAGCAGTAGCAGTTGAATCCTCACCTGATTAAGAGGCAGCAGCTCGGGTCTGTAGTCTGGTGCAAATCAATCCTAGATAAGGTTTTGCTGAATGCACACTATTTCAAGAGAATGCAGATGTATAAGAGCTAATGTCTTCTCCAAGAATTTAGTGAAAACTAATGAAATGGGGAACACTGCAATTCTAATCATTTACCAGCTGGCTAGTCAGGGATGCTTCCCAGGAGAAATGGGGCTCAGAACTGCACTTGGGAGGCTCTGGTGGGGTTCTCGGAAGTGGAGGTGAGGGAGAGCATTCCCTGCTGGGGAGGGCTTGGGGAGGAGAATAGGGAGAAGGTGTCAAGATTTTTGTCTTGCACTGTGAATTAATGAGAGGTTTCCCTCACTCAAAGAAGAGAATACCTCTCCCAGGCAAACTCCTTTGCCTCCTTATTACCTGCTGAGCTTAGCTATAAAACTTAATGCCCTTACCATCACACTTTTTCTGTCAGAAAAAGAAGAAATGCATTTCTTTTATCTGCACTATGCTTCCTTAAGGTTTTCACTGGGGAAAGCTATACCTTTTGATTGCCAAAAAAAAACCTCAGTAAACCAGATCATTCCAACTATCGCCCAGGACAGCTCAGAATGCCAGCAGAAAAAAAAAAACAAACAAAAACCCAGCTGCATTCTTTGCCTTTTCATCTTCACTGTTCATATAGTACATATGTGCACCTTGGAATATCTATTGTTTATGGGGTGTCTTGCAAAGTTCTAGGGGTACTTGTTGTTGTGACTCATGGGCCACTTAGTAAGACACAAGGACTCTGATTAAAATGCAGGCTTATTACTGGTGCACCAGGATCCCCAAACCAGCTCAGCAAAAAAGATACTGAGCAGTCTGTTACAACATTTTATAGGACAAAACCACCACTGCCCCCTATTGTGAGGCAAACAAGCAGGTGTAAGACATGTTCCCATAACTACAGGATATGTTCCCATGTTCCAATAATGGTGGGACACATTCCCATAACTGTGGGTTTCCAATAATGCTGACATTCATCATCTATCAGGAAAACAGTGCTGGTGTCCAGCATCTATCAGGTGGACAATGCTATTGTCAGGAACAACCAGGAATAAGGGAGGCAGAAACAGAATGTCAGACCAGCCAGCCATGGTGGATTTTTCCACTGAGGGCAGAAAAAGGACACTAGTTTCAAAATGGAGGTTTTAAACACAATGAAGTTACTTTGGTTAGTCCATTCCCAAAACTTGTCATGAAAAAATGTTGAATTTCTCCCACAAACAATGCTCATGTGGCAGAGATACCCGTGTAAGGATAAACAAGGCAGAGAGAAGCATGCTTAGTAGTTGGCAAGTGTGGACTTACTTAACTGGCCTTATATTTGGAAAATTGAGCTTTCATGGTGTGCAGAATCCAAGTTAAAATCCATGCCCTTGACCTCTTCAGTGGGTTCAAAGGCAGAAGAGGGAACTGGACCAGACAGGCATTGCTGGCATCCTTCTTAAAACTCTGTTTCTCTTGCTTAGTAGGCGCCGGGCAGCAGAGTACCAACTGTATGTCTTGTGAGGCATTGCTCAAGTGAGCAAATAAGCCCACCTGATCATCAGGTTCTCAGGCCCAGAGACCTTATGAAAACATGGACCCTGGGGGCAGGATGTCTTGGTGGATGAGAGAGAAAATCAAGAAAGAACAGAACTTGTCTCAGATGTAGGACAATACCTTGATGGTTCCTACACAAAGCCAAAGAATGTCTTGTTTTAAAAGGTACCTTCATAGAGTGTCTTCATCCTCTCCAGGGACAACCATGAAAGGCACATTGATTTCCACAGCTGACTTGACAGGGTCTGGACCTGTTGGATGTGGCGGTAGAGGAAGAGAAGAATCAAGTTCAGCTCCTAGAAATTTAGAACAAGCTGGTGGTGCCCAGTGGTACCATCAGAGGTGGGGAAACTTAAGCACAGAGCAGGCTTCAGCAGGGAGGCAAGCATTCTGTCTGTTACTAGGCACTCAGAGATGTAAGACAGGTGAGAAAAATGGCACTGGAGGCACTCCAAGGTAAAGGAGTGTTGTGATTCCTAATGTGATTTCCTCCCTAAATAACTGCAAATGCAGGACCAGCAGGTATGTGGGTGCATCATTCTCTATGCATCCTGCTCAGAGGTGAGCCTCAGATGGGGCATTTTAGGGCCACCTGGGAACTGTGATCCAGCAGATGGAGTCCACTCTGCATTTTGTGCAGGGGAAGCAGGAGGATACGCTTGACTTAGTGAGTTCAACCGTTGGGACTCAAGTACCAGGGATCCTAAACATAGGTGGTGTTGAGCAACAACAGTTATACAGCACCTGCAGGTTGGAGTCCTTGGTTGGATGTGAGGCTGAGGAGTCAGTGAGCAGGTGGCTAGGTCTAGTGGAAAGGTGGAATCCCCAATGCTACCAGGGGGTCCCCTGGGCCTGGTTAACTCATCGCCACTGGTCTGTTGGAGGCCATGGGCAGAAAAAAAGAAGAAAAACAGGTGGAAGAAAATAATACAGTTTCTTAATACTCTTTCTTAAAAAGAGTCATGGACTAGGGCTCAGTAAGCATGAGCTGAGTCAAGATTATTGGAGTCAAGCCCCTTTTAAATACCCTGGTAAAGGAATAGTTACAATGTGGTAATAAGGAAGATAGAACTAGGATCCCATGTTCTAGCACGTGGGGGGTAGGAGGATTCATTACCTAGCAGAAAATCACCGTGAGGGTAAACACCTTTATCTTTCAGGGACATGTCTCTCAGGTGGGTCAATCATAGAAGGTTAGGAGGCTGCCATTTACAGATAAGAAACTTACCGGGAACCATGTCCAGTGTGCCAGAGTGATGTTTGGAATGAATAAGGGTGTTCCTCATTCAGCGCATATATCTTATTCATTTAAGGCATCCCACACTGGTCTTCACTCTCTCCTTGGATGGGCCACTGAATGATCTTGCTTGTTTAAACTTGTGAGCCTTTCATTTCTATGCCTGGTTTCATTCTCTTTGGTACTGGAGGAGGTTCTGGAGTTGACTTTTTTCCCCCTTTAAGTCAGGATGGTGAGGGCACTAAACCCTGGCCGTTTTCTTACTCTGAAGTAGTCTCCTAACTTCTGACAATGCAGGACTTCCCAGCAGGTCAGAGCTGAGCCTGAACTTGTACTCTCCACCAGGGCCAAATGATGGTTCTGCTTGTTTGTCTACCCACGTTGTTCTGAGTTTTCATTTCAAACAAGGTGCTTCAGGCTTTAGCACTTTCAGTGTTGGGGTGGTAGCTGAATAGCAGTTTTATTGTAGGGACCTCCTGGCCTCCACCCATGAGCTTCCAGTCATAACCTTCTCCCACATGGGACAACCACAATATATGACCACACATTGACAAATGTCCCCACAGGGCAAAATCATCACTTGTTGTGGACCCATGCATTGGAATTTGACAAATTATAGGCGACTCCCTGTTAAGGCAAACACTGACAGTGATACTTTTGAAAGTCAGAGGATGAAGAATTCAAGAAACCACAGTCCGAGATACGTCAAACAGGCTGAGGTCTTTATTTCCAGACCCATGAAATAATGTCATGTAGGAATGGGACATGTTTCCCCTGAACCGTGTGACAATGTCTGTCCCTCCCTGGCTTCCTTTCTAATTGAAGTAGGAAATACAGCCAGTGTGGTCTCCAAGCAGAGAAAACCTGGGAGTGGAAACTTGAAAACACTATAGGTTTTCATTTCCTGTTGCATCTTGTCACCAAACCAGCTTGATTTGTGGATTTTGGTGTCAAAAGGTGAGTTTTCTTGCTTAAGAATGCTAATGTCAACTAATCTTTGACAAAGGGGGGAAAACTTACATTGAAACAAAGATAGCCTCTTCAATAAATTGTGCTGGGAAAATTGGACTAAGACCTGCAAAAAAATGGACCAAGACAACACCCTCTCACCTTGTACAAAAACCAACTCAAAATGGATAAAAGATTTAAATGTCAGACCTGAACCATAACATACATAGAAAAAAACTTGGGAAAAACCCTCCAGGAAGTACAATTCAGAAACCCCTTTATGGGAAAATCTACTGATGGCAAAAAATTGAAGGAAAACATAAACAGATGGGATTACATCAAACTAAAAAGCGAGATGACAGAAGAACTAAAAGAAGCCCTACTGAATGGGAAAAAATTTTTGCCCTCCACAAGAGTAATAAGGGTTTAATAATGAAGATCCATAAGGAACTCACATAATTAAACAAAAGCAAAACAAAAAGTCCAATGATAAAATGGGGAGAAGAACTAAAAAGAAACTTCTCCAAAGAGGAAATACAGATGGCCAACAGGCACATGAAAAATTGCTCAACGTCACTAGCAATAATGGAAATGCAAATCAAAACCACAATGAGATATCACCTTATACCAGTAAGGTTGGCCCATATCCATAAAATGGGCAACAGCAAGTGCTGGCAAGGATGTGGAGAGAATGGGACACTCTTACACTGCTGGTGGGAATGTAAACTTGTCCAACCTCTATGGAAAGCTGTATAGAGGGCCCTCAAATTAATGAAAATGGAACTACCATGTGACCCAGTAATTGCTCTCTTGGGAATTTACCCAAAGGAGACTTCAATGTGGGTACAAAGCAACACCTATACTCAGATGTTTATTGCAGCACTATTTATAATTGCAAGCACATAGAAGCAACTGAAATGCCCGAAAACACATGACTGGATGAAAGAAATTGTGGTATATATTCACAATGGAATATTACTCATCAATTAAAAATGACAAATTGGACAATTTTATGACAACATGGATGGACTTAGAAGAATTCATATTAGCAGAAACAAGTCAAAAAGAAAAAAAAACAGAAACCAAATGGTTTCACCACTATATGGGACATGGGAAAGGTAAACATAAATCCATGAAGAAAAGTCAAAACAAGCCAACAACCAAATTGAAGTACACAACTTGGGGGGGGTGGGACAGGGTGGAAACGGTCAGGGAGGGGGTGTGAACCCCAGAGATCACAGAGATGTGAAATATATATATATATATAAATTATTAAAAATAAAACGCTAATGTTTCGATGAATCTTCTTGCCTTGATAAAGCCAGTTACACAGAGTGGCAGAAGGCCCCACAGAAATGATTTCCTGAAGGTCACCAGAGATAACCCAAACCTGCCATGTCCTGTCTCTAAGTTTTCTATACATCAGCTGTAGATGTGCGTCTGTATTTGCCCAATTCACAGCAGTCCTTCAAGAATCCAATGAGATAATAGAGTCGAAACTGCATTGTAAACTGGAAAATGCTGTCCATACATGACTGCTATTATCATCATCGTTCCTGTTATCATTTCTGAAAGAACAACGTCTTCACAAACTAACCAGTAAAATGTCCTTTTATAGACTCACCTCCCTCAGCTGAAAACTCATCTAACTAGGATGTTTTCATTGGATTTAACCTCTCAGTCAGGCTCAGAATTGAAGAACCCTGGTGGGTTTTAAATCTGCTCACTACTGGCTAAATAATACTTTTGAAGAGAAAATACCACGCGATGATCAGCATCTTTTTCATGGGCGTAATAGCCCTGCTGAAACTCCCCTATTATTATTAACATGGTGCTACTACTTAACATACATTGTGTCCCAGAGTGTGCCTGCTGCCTTTATGTTCCATATTCATAATACATAAGTCCTGCCCCCTCAAACCAGCCATTACAAAGACGCCAGAAGCACTCACCAGCAGTGGCAGATGTGGTAAATCATGAGCTTTGCAAGTTGGCACGCTGGAGTCAGGCCTTGATTCTCCTTGTCAAATGATGGAATGTCCTTTCCTCTGGATTCAGAATCAGCAGGCAGCTTGTGAGCACAGATGCCTTCAGGTGCTCTGCCCTGTCCTCCATGACACGGCCTCTCATTTCCAGTCCCTGGAGCCCGTGGTAGTTTTGTCTCTGCTTTCCAGGTGCAGAATCTGAGAAGCACCGCTGAACACTGACCCGCTTCCACTTGTATTTCTCAGGTTCAAGTCTTGTGCATGCTTATTATTCCCTGTTGCTTGCAGATTGAGTATACTTCAGGGCAGGGGACTGAAAAAAAAAAATCCAACTACATATTTAAATCTATGTGAACTTGACCAGGTCTGTGCAAACAACCAAAAGGAACGAAGTCACAGAAATCTGCCTCATTTAGGTCTTATTTTTATTTATTACTTTTTGTTACATCGTTGTCAGCCCCAGGATTTACCCACCATCCTGTCACTGGTGAACCATCATCTTAATCTTTGGTGCCCATTTGGGTCTTGATCCCCATCAGGAGTTAGAATCAACTGGTTAACACATTTCCCCAGCTGCATTGGCACTTCAGAGACTTGATGGGCTTTCGTAACACCAAGGGCACCCAGAGAGCACACCAGGACCCACCCTGAATAGCATATTCACTTCACTTTGATCCTGTCAGACCAGACCACGGACAGGACAAGGCCACTCCCATCTGCAATGGCCTGGACTGGTTTCCCCTGGCGCAGGCCTCGCTGGGGGCTCGTGGTGGGCCAGGCAGTGCTGCTGTGGGCAGTGGTGGACCAAGACTCCAGCTGCTATGCCTCTGCTGTGAGACAGGCACCCAGCTTCCCATCAGCCTCCCCTGGGCCCTCCCTCACGCTGTTGCTGTAAGAGTGGACCAGAGGCTGAGGCTCTCCCTGGCACCCTCTTTGCTAAGGAACTGAAACTAGAATCCAGCCTAACAATAGTGGAACTGGACCAAGTTTTGCAAGTCCTGTTTCTGCTTTTTATTTTGGGGTAATGAACAGTTTTCTCGGTAGTGTGAAACTAGTCACTGGCAGCCCAGTAGAAGGTAGAGAAACATTTGCCCTGAGAAGGCACGTTCCTTCTCATTAGTGGTGATTACTATAACCTTACTGCAGTGTTTGTTTGGGCCACTGGTGAAGTTGCCATGCTTTATATTAGCGTGCAGTAGTCTATGTTGAAACATAGTATTGGGTATAGTATATAGTATGAAATAGCATTATAGTAGCTACTTATATGTATATGAATATAATAAATCACTGCAAATATTTATAATCATTTGATTTGACTTCCCACTTTTAAATTGTTAGCTGTTGCATCCCGAGAATTCAAGGAAGACTTTATCTTCAGCTTTCACTGTCTAATGATCATTTGAAGATCTTATTTAAGGCAGTTTCCACAGTGATTCAGATTTTCGAAAGGAGAAATCTGATTTTCAGTCCCAGCTCCTATAATTCTTTAAAATTGAGCGATTCCCTTGACATCAGTTTTCTAGCGTTACTGTGTGAATTAAAAGGTAATATCTGTAACTGGCTTAGAGTATATAAGACATAGCAAGCATTCACCAAATGTGATATTGTTATCATAGGTATGATAATCATCTCTCCCTTTTCACTGTGGTCTTCTAAGAAGGAGGAACAGTCCACCTTTGCTGTTCATTCTTGAGCCCTTAGGACGTCATGGGCCAGCACATGCAGTGACTGTTTAGATAAATGAGTCACTTTCAGAATTAGGTGATTTATTTTTAAAGGGGGGTTTAGAACATTAAGCATTCCTTTGATGGGTAACCAAGTCTCCATATGGTAAGGTTTAATGGAATTATCTTGTACCACAGCCCATCCCCTATAGTACTTCCTCAGGATGACATTCTTTTCTGCATTCTCATGTATGAAAAATTTTAAATCTAGTCAAGTTAGACAGCTACCCTCAACACCTGGTTTCCTTGACAACCCTTTCTATAAATAGTAAAAGACTATTATAAAGGGTGAATGTCAATATAGCCATAGTGTAGGCCTTCTGAAACAAGGCTTCAAGGTCAAAGTTAAAATGGTTGAAATTATAATAAGACTTTTAATTAAATTTTGTGATATGTACTGCAAGAATTGAGTAAAGGCATCATTTTCTCAGGGGTGACCAGTGAAAAGGACCGTTGTTTTTATAGCAAATCTAGTGGAATTTTTTTATAACAAACTTAGTAGTGTCCAAATGAAATCAGGTGAAAAGAAAAAAAAAACAAAACTATGGGGTAGGCACCCCTATCACAAAGACAAAGTCAACAATAGCAAAATTAAACAAAGGGAATGATTTTACACTAAAAACTTCTGCATAGCGATGGAAATTAATAAAATAAAAAGGCAACCTACTGAATAAGAGAATCTATTTGCAGATCATACATCCTATAAGAGATTAATACACACATACAATTAATTTATATAATTCAATAACAAAAGATTGTGAGTTTAAAATTATATAGAGGATCCGAATAACCATTTTTCCAAAGAATATATAAAGGTAGCTGAAAGACACTCACTCACCTGAAAAATATAGCTTAAATAAAAGGAAAAAGGACTGATACAACATCCCAGAAAATTTGATTCTTCAGTGGGTCAGCAGATACCTCACTGTGGTTTTGAAAGGGTCATTTTGGCTGTCACGGATGAGGTTTCCTGTTATAACTTTGTGCTCTACTAGGAGAACTTCCTCTTCCATGTTTTGTGAAAGAAAGGACTCTCTAAGCCCACCAGAATTTAATTAAGGGGTACCTCTGGATCATCCTCCTCAGCCCTCTTTACCTCCTTGGGGCTGGGCTCCCAGGTGTATAGAGTAAAACTGACTGGTTGGGTGGATCTGGGGAGCTGGAACCAGAGAATGTCACAGCCAAGAGCTTTACCTCTAAAGGAATAGGAAGCCCTCTGAAAATGAATAGCACCTCATTAATGCAGAGCCACAGTGGTGCCTTCTTAATCTCAGCCAATGAGCTATGCTTGGCTGATTTCCTGCCAAAAAAAGGTGGTTAGAGAGGAAAAGCACTGGGGGTGAAAGGAGATAATGAACAAAGTGCTCCCCAAATCTCCAGACAAACTAGACAACAGGTAACTGACATGTGTTCTGATTAAAGTGCCTTCTGATTGAATTTGTGGATGCAGGAAGAACTATCACACTCAGCGGCTGCTTCTGTCTGAGCTCAGAGTTTTGCTTTATTTGTGGTTTTGCCCACCTCTCTGTTTCAAGGTCAGCTTGGTGCCATGAAAGCCTGTAGAGCAAAGATTCTCAACATTAAAAAAATAATAATAATAATATCACCCTCTGCCCAGGAGCCTTTTTAAGATGTGTGTCTCCCACCATGAGATTTTAATCAGAAATCATAGTAATATTCTAAGTTATTTTACCTCACAAGAAGAAAATTTTGTTCTGTTGAGAATATGTGATAATGACTAAATTTATAGTAAAAGGGAAACTAATGAATTTTCATTTTTTGCATTGCATTTACTAGGAAAATGATTATCTCCATTCTTAACACTCTGAGCAGGAGGGTGTGTGTGTGTTTGTGTGTGTGTGTGAGAGAGAGAGAGAGAGAGAGAGAGAGAGAATGAATGTGTATGCATCTGACCTTTAGTTGGTTAAGTCCCCCTAGTTCCAAGTCCTCTAGGTCACATCCTTGCTCCTTGGTCACCCATGTCTCTCTATCCATGAATACCTACACTTAAGGACTGAAGACAAATAGGTCATGATGTGCCCTCCTCAAACACTGAATATGGAACTATCATTCAAGCCCCCTAGAAGTCTTTCCCACCCCACCCCAACCCCTCTTTCATCTTGTCTTCATGTCTTCCCAAATTGCACCATAATTCTGTCCAAGCAGTCATCTGGGATTTGAATGAATGAATGATGAGTGAGTAAATAGAGCAGGTTTACTAGTATATCCCCATCAGAGGAATGGTTCTCAATAAGCATTGTTATGTGCATATATTGACTTACTTTTGCAAAACTATTCATTGAGTGCCTTCTACATGCCAGATACTGTGCTAAGTATATACTCATAAACATACTGTGCACCATAATAAGAAGAATTGCAACTTCTAAAAATATTAAGTCCAAGCTATGCAGGAAATAATGTAATTTTCTCCTTGGTGCATTGAAAAATCTATTAGTTAAGAAGGCGACTATATTTCAGGAAATTAAACCACTGTAACAGTCCAGTTCACAAATCAGAACTCCCAGTGCTTTGAAATGCTCCATTTCATACCATAAAATATCGAGGGATATTCAGGCAATCTGTGGACGCTCCAGTGACCAGTCCCCCGAAGCTTCATGAAGCTAAATAGAGGATGTCTCTTGCCAAGCATGAAAGAGGAAAGGGTTTTGTTGCCACTGATATGAGGAGGAATGTGTGTAAAGATCCAGGGTTACATTCCCCCTGTTCCCTTGGGCCTTTGTCATCCTCTAGAATTAATTATGTCTGTACCCTGTGGTTGCTCTGGAGATTTCTCCCCTCACCACCTTTTGTATCTCTTTGACCCCTTCTCTTTCAGCCCCTCTTGTCCTGCCTAAAAAAACCTTACTTCTTTCATAAGTACTTTTGTAAATTTTTATGCTACTTTTTATAAATTTTGTGCCTTGTTAAATCATCCTGTATGAAAAAGTTCAGCATTTGTCTTCATTCTGAATTGTTTTGCTACATGCAATTCCCTCAAACTCCTTCCATTTTGCTGTAATGACAACATGTCTATTTTCCTCCTACATGAATAGTATTCCCCTGCGTGGCTACACCACATTTTGTTAATCCATCCTCTATCAGTGGGCACTTAGGTTGTTTCATGGCCCAGCTAGTGTAGCCAATACTGCAATGAACAGTGTAGAGCATGTTTTTTCTCAGTTGACAGTTTCATCATCTTTGGATTGATGGCCAAAGGAGGGGTTGCTGGGTCACAGAATACTTCCAATTTTCACTCTTAAAGGTAAATTCAGATTATTCTCCAACATGCTCCAGTTTACATTCCCATCAGCAATATAATAGGGCTCCTCTTTCTCCAGATTCTCTCCAGAGCATTTTACAGTAGATGATTTTAATATACATTTTTTGCGTGTGTGAGATGTTATCTCATTGTGATTTAAACCTAAATCTCCCTTATTAAAAGTAGTGAGGAATGTTTTTCCATATATCTTTTGGCTGTTAGATGGCCTCTTTGGTGGTCATCTGTTCAGATCTGCTGCCCATTTATTAATTGGGGTGTTTTATTGTTATATAAATATATTTGTTTATCTGGTCAGTTGTATAATGTGTGAATATTTTCTCCCACTCAGTACACTGTCTTGTAAATCAACTTAAATTTTCTTTCTCTGTGTAAAGGCTTTTTAATTTGAGATCATTCCAATTATTTTTTCTTGCTTTTATTTATCCTGCTATAGGGTTTGAATATACAAAAATATCCTTTTCTTCAATGTCATGAAACATGTCTCCAAAGTGTTCTTCTATACATTCTGTCATTATAGGTCTTATGTCTAAGTTTTAATTTATTATTTTTATGCAGGGATCTAGAGAGTGATCAGGTGCCATTCTTTTACATGTGACCTATTTCTGAGTAATGGGCATTTCGGGTGCTCATCACTTACTTTAACCAGCTAATGTATTTTAAACTAAAGTTCTATATTCTGAGTAATTGTTTTTAAATCTTTGGTTAGATCTCTCTCACCTGTAAAGACCATCTTAAAGACTGTTAAAAGGTTTCCTTTCAAGTTTTTGTGTGTAGTTTGTTAATAGTAGATGTAATTCATGTATTTTCTACTACTCTACAATATCATTAACAATATTAGAATTTAACAAGAGTCAATAGTTATATACAGTTGACCCTTCAACACAGGAATTAGGAGAGTGAGCCAGCCCCCACCTAGCTTAAAATCCACCTACAGCTTTTGACTTTGCCAAAAACTGAACTACACCCGTCCCTTGATATCTGATGGAGGGTTGTTTTTAAGTCCCCTGTGAATAATAAAATCTGAGGATACTCAAGTCTCTTATAAAGATACTGCATAGCCTCAGGTTCCGTATCATTTTCCCTGACATCTGCAGTTGGTTGAATCTGTGAGTGCAGAAGCCGTGAATGGAAAGAAATGTGTGTAACTGAGCCCATAGAGTACAAACTCAGGTGTTTGAGGCTAACTCTGTAACACCAGCTTCTCACGGTCCTGTGAAGTGCGTGTTTTAAATATGTCCATTTCACAGATGTAAACCCTGAGGTAATGGAATTTTGATTACTTGCCCAGTGTGATCCAACCGGTGAGTGATGGACCCTTACAACTGGATTCCAGAGTGCATACTGCTGACCATAGTAAGAGTTAATACTGACCACTTACCCTGTGGCAAGCACTGTGTCAGACCCCTTACTCTCCTGCCTTTTAAAATGATTTTCCAAGCTTCATGTGATAAAACTATTTTCTCTTACGTACAGGTGAGAATATTAAGGCATAGAGGGATACACTTGTCAGTCAGGAGAGGGTGGCGCTGGGGGTTGGAAATCAGCCATGCACATGTGTTCATTTCATGATCCTCCCTCCTGGTGTCTCCCAGAGTCCCTAACCATTCACATTTCCATTCCTTACCCTCCATGTCTCAGCAGTTATGTTTGAATATACAGGTTGGTTGCCTAGACGACCACTCAGAAACAACATGAAAGGCAAATGACTTTTCAAACATTCTGCAGCTTCCATGATTTCTTTGTTAAATTTAAAAAATGTGCCAAGGTGATTTGTAATGCACAGGAAAATGTGATTATGGGCAAGAACTCTATTCTGAACAATAATAAATTTTAGAATAATGAAAGAAAGCAGATAAGCTACAAACATATTTACTTCCTAGGAGGGTATTAGGAAACAATTCCATTTTGCAGGTGAGAAAATTAGGGCCCAGAGAGACTTGGAAGTTGGGAATAACCAACTGCAAGGCTTTTGTACCTACCTGCCATGAAAACTGTTTCTTGTTAAATTCAGGGTGACTGGGCAAAGGCAGAGGTTTGTTCCAAATCTACTAACCCAGATGAGTAAAGAACAGACATGTATATTAAATAGGCCAGGGGCAAGGAAGATGGATGATAGTGTTTACTCGCATTATTTCAGAGTAGAATGTCTGTGGCTGAGGGACTGATAGCTAGATCAAGGGCAAGAGCTCAGTCCTCATTCCCCAAACTTTGAATACTAGAATGACAATACCTATTCTTTAGATTTGTTGGGAGAGGTTTAATTTGGACAATAGAATGTCCTTGTCACCATACCTGATACTCAGTAAGCTGGGATATCATTTGCAATTACCATTCTTAGAACATCCCAATTCCTCTTGAGAAATCAACATCTTAGAGAACAAATAGACATCATTCCCTGATAGAACCAGTCATTTTCCCCACTCTTTCTTTTGTCTACAAGGGTCAGAAACTTGGCATCATCGTTGAGATGTTACTTCATACCCTGTTTTAAGCAGTCACTTTCGTTTCTTTTTTAAAAATCTCTTTTTTCTTTTATTAATTTATTTATTTTACATCATTACAATAGCCAGGATATGGAAACAACTAAAATGCCGCAAAATAAATAAATGGTACAGAAAGCCATGGTATATGTATGCAATGAAATGGTATACATAAATCAAAAAGGGAAAACTTATATCATTTATGGCAACATGGATGAAGCCAGAAGGAATAATACTACCAGAAAGAAAAAGAGAAATACAGGATAATTACTTTCATTTCTTAACAATTAAAACTTTTTTATTTTCTTACATTGTTGTTCATTTTGTGCAATATTTGATATCTCCCCTCAGGTATAGCACCCATCAATTTCCCAACACTATATCCCCTGTTAACTTTTCCCATAGTCTCTTGTGCACCTCTCTCCCCTGTTTTGATCCTTCTCCTTTCCCTTCCCCTTCCATATGCCTCAGATCAATAGTTTGCCTCCTTTGTAGATATTTTATGTCCTATCCTTTGCCTCTATACTGATGTCACCAGCTCGATCAGATTTCTTAGATAATTGTTCCATGAACAACGTAGTATCTAGTGAACCCTAGAATCACCTGCAGTGTTTGTTAGAAATTTCCCTTGGGATTCATCCAACAAGGTACTAACAGTTAAAACAGAAACCTGTGGGACCTGGACTTGTATGTGCTCTTTTCCATCAGTGCATTAGGTGTTATTCTTGAGCACAATAGCATTTCTTTGCTAATTAAATCTTAAAACACATTGCTTAGAATTATTAACAGCCACTGCAAGGTAATGAGTGTCCATTAAGATAAATCTAACTTTCACTTGTGTTATCATTTTAATTGCATGAACCCTGTGGTGTGTTTATAATGATGAAGAACATGCTAGGATATTGCTCCGCTAGGTAAGGTTGTCTGTTAAGAAACAGGGTCAGTCTCAGTGATGCTGAGAATGGGCTTCTCTCCAGTGACTTCATAACTTACTGTCTCTGGTGGTTTTGAGATATATCAAGGATGAGAGTGAGATCAGTACCAGTGTGGACTGCACCAAGAAGCTATCCCTAAAGACTGCATGATTGACCCCTCTAACCCACTTTCCTTCTCCTCACAGCCAGGAGGGCTGAGCAATTTAGATGTTTGACAGAAGAGACTTTGAATCTCCTAGCAGATTTCAATTTATAGTTTTGTTTATCTTTTATGTAGAAATAAGAGGGAAAGTGATGGGTGACTTAATCCCCCTCACAAAAATCATCTCCATTCTTGACTTTCTACTGTCAGAGATACCAATTTTTTTCTCTTATCAAACTCAGAGTCCAGTGCTGACAGGCAGTCACTGGGAGAAGCTGGGATTACAGAAGCCAACTGGTGTCCAGCACAAAGCTGGACTTTGCAATCCTTCCAGAAATATTCTGGCATATGCCTTACAAATGAGATAATTAAGACTCAGAGAGATTAAGTAACTTGCCTGAGGTCACACATAGATATGAAACTGGTTCTAAAGCCCAAGTTTTGGAGCTCAGGAAACCAATGCCTTTTAGTCATTCCCCTCTGACTATGGACATCAGCAATTCGTGGGTACATCTTCTCCTAGTTGAGGAAAATGTCAAATGTAGAATTTTCGTCAGGCCCAGCTAACTCGATAGTTATGTACATTCATCAGACCCTATTTGAAGTAACGACTAGGTTGTTACCACAGTAAAAATGGCATCGACCCTGCCTCAGTGAGTTCCAGCCAGAAGTAGGAGAGAAACATAGAAAATTGAACGGAGGCTGGGAGCATGCTGGATCAGGGAACTTCTGGCTTGGGGAGCTTCAACCTCCTGGTGCAGTGGAAAGGTGGCTACCAGGAGGGTGGTGACTTCTAAGAGTTAATAGACTTGAAGGGATAAGAGAGTAGGATGTGCCTTTAATAAGACAGATTAGACAGGGTGGTAGGAGAACCCTAGGACTGAAAACAATGTTTAAAAACAATTAATTATTAATTTAAAAAAATTTTAATGTGCAGGTTATGTGCTACTTCTAAAAGAATAAGCCATCAATGATAATGACTTGCTATCTGCTCCTCACCACACCTTCTATGCCCCCCAAAAGTCTCAGTTTTCTACCTTTTCATGGGGTTTTCTTTTTGAATACAAACTCCTCAGAATGCTCTTTTACTTCTAATTGAGCACTCTGGCTTAATTGATTATGTATTAACTCAGAGACTTGGGGCAACATTCAGGCCTGAGCACATGTTGAGAAAAATTTATTCCTGTAGTCCTGTAGATGTTTTTCAAGACATCTGAGCAGTTCACACGTGTGTTAAAAATAAAGCTGAGAGTTGGGGCAATGTAATTAGATGACTTAACCCAACACTCTGGTCTTGCATCTTCACCAAGCTCTCCTGCTTTGATGGTAACCAAAATAGATGAATAAGTTAATCAAAGGTCTGATTAAATAGCACAGCTCTGCAGCATGGACCAGTGATTGCCAAGCTTCAGTTCAGGAAAACTCTCCAAGGAGAGAAGAAACTGAGCTGAGTTCAAAGGTCAGGGCTTTCATGAGGAAGAGTTTTATAAAGCCCACTGGAGGGAATTACTCACAGTCCCTAGGCCTCAGATCTTAAAGTGATGGCTAGTCGTGAAGCTTGTTCCAAAGAAAGGGTAACAGGCAGAATGCAAAACAATAATAGCTTTACATCTTGCTTGCAGTGCTTATAGACAAATCACTTGCCTGCCTGCCCACCCACTAGTCTATCTACTCCCCATCCATGTATTCATCCACTCATCTACACATCCATCCCCCCCATCAATTTATCCATCCATTGATCCATCTCCCATCTACATATTCATTTACCCATTCACCCTTCCATAGATTCCTCAATCTCTCCATTGCCTCATCTATCTCCCATCCACCCATGCCCTCATCCATCCATCCCACAGATAGATGTTTGCATTTATCATACATCAGTCATTGTGCTTTGATCTTACCGTTATTTAATTTCATCTCCTATAACTATGTTAGGCTTGTCTCTACAGTTTCTCTCACCTTTCACCCTATTTTGTGCCCTGTGACACTAACAGGTAAGGGTTATACCCATCCCTGAAATCACCTTTTCTCTGGCTTCTGTTTGGGTTTGCCCAGACAAGTGTCCCAGCAGGAGATGGGTGGGCAGAAGGAGGAAGAGATGGGTTCTCTCTCCCTGTCCTGTCCTGTCCTGTCCTGTCCTGTCCTGTCCTGTCCTGTCCTGTGAGATTGCCACAATTAGACTGTGTCTCTGACTACATGTGATACTCTTACCAGATGACTTATTCCCATGGTTTCCTTCAAACCTTGGATGCGAAACAGCCCCCTTACCCTTCCTATCCTCTAGTACTGCCCAGTTACTTGTTACTCTCCATTGATTCTTCATACACTTGGACAAATAGTCCATAGATTATTACATTTTCCTCAAATTGCCCAGTTTGAGTGTGTCCACTCACACCCTGACTGATATATTATAGGCCACATAAATGATGGCAGCTTAAAAAGGCTGGCCAAACTTGCCCGAGTTGATACCTAGATTAGATGGCATCAATAGAGTGGGGTCCAAGCATATCCATCCCCATATTGCTGCACTACATGCCAGAGACCCTCCAGAGTATCAGCATGAGGTTCTGCAAGAGGCTTGGATCTTTACTTGAGATGAGGTGGGAATCTGGAAGAAGGGTGAAATGTATCTGCTTTGAGGTAGCTGAGTCACCACGCTCTTGTGGCCTTCAGTCTCGCTTGATCTTTACATCAACCACATGATGTAGACAGAAGCTCCATTTTATAGGTGAAAAAGCAGGCTTTGAGAGGTCAGTGCTTTGTATGGGATTGGGGTCTAGATTTTAACTTTTGTCTCTTCTCTCCTTGCTGCCCATGTCCAGGGTGACAGGAACCACAGACAGGCTTGCTGATTCCTGTACTGGAGATAGCTGGGTCATCAGTTATGTTTTCTTTTCTTCTTAAAATAGCTCCTTTATATAAGGAATGATTACCAAACCGATAATGAGTGTCTAGGATGATATTTTCAAATAAACTGAAAATGAAAGTGTAACATGGGGTTTGAAAGGTCCATCCGTCCGTCTGTCCATCCATCCATCCATCCATCCATCCATCCATCCATCCATCCATCCGAATAAATTGAAATTTCCATCATCTCAAAATGACCCCTGTTAGTAATCTATTGAATTCATTTCTTCTTTCTCTACATGAATTGGACTTGATATATTTTTATGCAGTTTGTTTATACAGAGTAGTTATTAAGCAAAAACAATTTTAAGACTTGCTTTTTTAAAATTGCTTATACAAGTTTTTTTTAGAACATATTAATCCACTTTATTTTTAGCCACTTCATAGTACACCTTCAAATAACAATGTCATGTTCCAACTAACCTCAGTTTTGTTTATTTTTATGACACAGGGATGAACATCTCTAGGCAGCAAACTCGCACTTACCATTTTTTAAACTTGATGTCTTTTCCAGAAAAAAAAAAAAACTTGTTCTCAAAACAGAACTATTTGAACAACAGGGGTGAACATTTTTGGAATCTTGATAAAATGACCATAGTTCCCATTAAAGCATCCCCATACAGGTGCTCATTTCTTGTAAAGGAGTGTGCTCTGTTTCCTTGAAAACTCCCCAGAGCAACTGGGACAGGACCCTGCCCATAAACAGTAATGACCTTTGAAAGCTTCCCTTACAGTGGCAATATGGGTTATTTCTTAATCTTGGCCTTGCTGATGAGTCTACCCACCTTTGGGACACTTATTGCCTCATTATGTTATGTGAGGATTTCAATGTTAGCACTGATTGTTTATTTCTCTGTGTGTGTGCATGCATGTGCACACATATATGCACACGCTCCTGCTCTCTGCTGAAAAGTGTTGTGTAGATTCAGCACCAGTTTGTCTGTTTCTCTGAGAACAGGAGCAGGCAGTAACATGAGTCAGGAATCTAGTTTTACCTTTCAAAAAGTTAGCCTAGTCTTTAACAAAAGCAGTAATTAGTAATTGTTTATGATACAGAAATGGTATGTGATTTATTTTTGTTTTCTTTTTTATTTGTTTACATATTTATGCATATAAGTGTGTGTGTGTGTGTGTGTGTGTGTGTGTGTGTGTGTGTGACATCATTGCATTGCCTGGGGTTGTTCTCCCTCCACCTTATCACCCTTGACCCTTCATCTTGAACTTCTTGTGCTCCTCCCTGCCCTGATTTCTCCCTCCCCCTCTAGCTGCTTGCCCCAGTTTTGTTAGCTTATTTTGACTTTTTCTTAACCTTTTGTTTGTTATGCCTATGTACCACCTATAGGTGAGACTTATGGTTTCTGTCTTTTTATTTCTAGACTAGAAATAGTATGTGATTTAAAGAAATTTATCTACCTAGAAACAGGAACTGGTTCATATTTTGTACTTTTATTGCTTTTGTATACACTGTCACTGATGAGTCTGTAGCTTGTCCATATAACAAAATGTTTTTTAAATTATTTATTATAAGTGAGACTATCCAGTATTTCTCTTTTTCTTTCTGGTTTATTTCTGCTAGTATGATTATTTCTAGCTCTATTCACAATTGCTGTGAATGACATAAGTTTGTCTTTTTTGATTGATGAATAATATTCCGTTGTGTACATACACCTTCTGAGCATACTGTTATATATGACAGTTATTTCAGAAACATTACTTTTCTTCTCCCTTCATCTAAGTACATTTTCTTCTAAAACAATTCACATGTCAAATGTAAATTACATGAACAAATCTTTAAGAAAATAGTTATTCATTTGTTAAAAAAATTTTACTGTGTGTACCTTTTTATATGTCAGGGAGTATTTGTAATATTTATGCAAAAATGTAATGTAGTGATTTTTTTTTTACTCTTTGCTGCTCTGTCTAGTCTGAAGTTTCCTGGATCCCCAACAAACATTACTCTGGGATTTATGGTCTGATGAAGCTTGTCCTGACCAAGACCCTTCCTGCCAACCTGGAGAGAGTCATTGTCCTCGATACAGATATCACCTTTGCAACTGACATTGCAGAGCTGTGGGCTGTATTCCACAAATTCAAAGGTAATTTAGTCCCCCCCCCCCTTTCCCTGGTATCTTTCAAAGTATCCATAAAACAGTGACTTTTTTTTTTTTTTTACAAAAGTGAGATCACCTCCAAATGAGGCCATGCTAATGAAATGGATAAGCAATAACAAGTACAGTTGAGTTTCACCTCTTCCATTTGAAACATACTAGGGTAAAACCAGATGCTGAGTTTATTTTATCCACAAAGACAAAAGGTTGTGATCTGTGCTCACAGACAGAGGTAATTCATGATGCTTTGTTAGAAATAAACACTAACTGTGTGGACTTTGTTTGAAGATCATGGAGCGTTGGTTTAGCTTTGCAGAGATGTAAGTTTATTCACTTTTCCTTTGCATCAAATGATATTTGGATGGCCCAAGAAACCTGTGAGGTATTAGAGATGGGTATTGATTATAGAATGTTTAAAAATGTTCTTGTAGAGTGTTTGACAGTGCTCTTATAAAGTGTTTGAAAATATTCTTATAGTGTGTATGAAAATGTTCTTACAGCTTTTGTTTTCCTTAACTTTGTGGTTTTTCCTTTCAAGGTCTAAGGTTTGGCTTTACTAACATCCCTTCTAGTCAGGCTGGTTACTTCTTAGCTATTTTTGTAACTCTGGTGCTTGCCTCAAGGTCTGTGAGTATCTGATGGGGTTTAAGAAACTGGTGTTTGTCCTCAACTCTGGGTTGCGTTGCTGAGAGAAGTCACACATCAGCATAAGTTTTCCTTAAAATAGTATTATTTAAAAAATAATTCTCTCTGTTAGACAACTACAGTGAGATGAATTTGACAGTGAGCTTTTTGTTTCTTTTTCTTTTTCAAATGACACTCTCATCTCTGTATTTAAAACCCCTCCTTCTTCTTTTCTATAGCTCCTTATCCAGTGAAGGGCAGATACTGTCATTTTTAAAGCATGATGTTTTCATAAATCACAAGATGTTCAGTGATTTCTTTTTCCACTCATGGACAGATGAGTAAACTCCTCACCTACTCCAGACTCAGCCATCTCCTTTTGGGAGCCACTTTGGTTTGGGGTAATTGAGAAGAATCCTCTGCACAACACAGAGGAGAAACTGTGACCCTGAGATGCTCCCTTGTCGGGGTGAAACTTCCTTGCTGCTCCTGTGTCAATAATGACACCGATAAAGACATCATTTAGCCAAACTGTTGAAACCCAGGGTCTGTCAGCTTTCAAAACTCTTCTTCCGAGAAGGCTTGGATCTGCCCTTTAATTTCACAAATAAAGAAACTGGAGCTTGGCAAGATGTGGGATTTGGCCCAGAGTTGAGACCAGGGTGCTTCTCTGCTCCTGGTATCAAGTCATTTTGGTGTCTGCTTTGGTGTCTTGTCATTTTTGCTGTGTTTACTGACCACATTCAACTCTCTGGGGCCGCTTTGATGATGATGATGATGATATATTAGGTATGTAAATTGTATGCTTATGTTCAGAATTAATTGATGCATTAAGGGACATTTTATCATATCCTGAGTGTCAGATGCACTCCTACTATCAGGTGGTGAGCTGGTCTCCGGGAGCAAGGAGATGAGCAGTGAAGGTGAGCAACAGCTGTCAGATCTCCTGAGGTGTCTGCAAAGGCAGCTGGTGACAGCAGTGATCAGGTACCATCCTGAGACAGAAGAGGTCATGTGCAGTGGGCAGTAAAGGACTTCTTACTCCAGTGACTGTCAGTGCTATCTGCAGAAACCCCTCTGCTGTCAGACCCCTTTGAGAATGACCTTAAGCAGATACTGTCAATCTTATGGCCACACTCCATTCCTCCTTCCCTAACCTCTCTCCCTAACCCCCTTATCCCCACTCCTTACCTTCCTGTCCCCGCAAATCATGGCTGCACTGGTGCCTGTGAAAACTTGCAGTGCCAACTGTGGCCCCCTTGAGAACTATCGCACCACTCAATCTCTCTCTCTGCACAGAGCTTTCTCACCTTGCCTTCCACAGGTGCCATTCATGGAGCTATCCCTAAGTGATCCTCTTGCACTCTAACCTCATTAGTTGGCTCCTGAGAGCTCAACCTGAAATATGCAGCTAGGACTTCAGGTCTCCCTGGGAGAGATTTCATTACACAGTCTGTGGCACAGGTAGTCCTTATTGGAGCATTGTAAGGAATTACTTCGAGTCAAGCCATGCTGGAACTGGCTATGGGGTTGACAGGGCTTGGGGAATCAGGAACAACCATCAGGTTCAGGTTTCAAGTGTCCGTGGCTGAGAAGGCTATCAAGGCTCTTGCTGCTCCCAGAGCTGACCTGAGGATCTGGTCTTCAGAATTCTGAGGCTCACAGCACTTCCAGATCAGAGAAGAGTCTGTGAGCTAAGGGCAGGGCAGGGCCAGGGAAATGGTATGCAAGGCTCAGTAAATATGACTGAATGGCTGACTGAGGATATGGGCAGCATGTTACCTGTTCACTCTCCTGTGGGGGTGGCTAGGTTCCCCATACAGAGGACTTTGCTAGATGCTGCTGTTGTCTAAAACTCTAAAATATAACACCTGCCTTCAGGGAGTTCTCAAAGGACATGGCATTGCACTTTTATCTATTGCTAGCAAAGGAATATGAAACCAGATGAGGTTTCCTCACACCCACCTTCATTTTTCTGGGAAAATACAAAGGTGAAAAGAAAATAAGTAAGCTTTTCTCCATATGGCACACTTGGTACAGATTTGTGGAGTTGTGTTTGCATGTTGTGTGATTATGTTTTTTCCAAATCTGGAGCAATGGGAAGCCAGGCCCTGGAACAGAAAGTCATTTAGGACAAACCCTTAACGGGAGAACATTCTGATCCAGTAGCACAGGTCCCCCTCGTATAAAGCTAATTGCAGGTGACATCTTTCACTGTAAACATTTTGAGTGATGATGATGCAATTTGACCTTGTTAATTTTGCTGTTTAGAGCTGTTCGTTGTCTGGGGCTGCTGAATGCCTGTGTTCAATCGCAGGAGCTTGATTCCGTCACAGCTGTGAACCTCTTACCTGCAGCGTAAGACAGGGAGTCTCATGAGGCAGCCACCGTGAGACCTGACACCCTGCCGGGCTCCACCACCAGCTGCTTGTCCTCCTCCAGGGTCTGTCTAGGTGTCCCCTGAGCCCCCACTTCACTAAATGGCAAAGGCCTCCCTCCCCATGTCAGCCATGCACCCTACAGAGTCATACCAATTGCACTGCTGGGGGATTTTCAGAGCCACTGATTCTTAGCAGAAAGAATCATACATATCATTAGAATGAGAATGAGGAGTCAGCCATTCAGTCATATTTACTGAGCTGACTAGGTGCCAAATAGCCTCCTGACTGATGGAGATGAAACAAGACTGAGAGCTCTGATCCTCACCCCTGTGCGTATGTGTTGGAGAGTGTGGGGGTGGAGAGACAGACAGAAACCAAATTAACAAGTAGAATATATAGGATATTAGGCAGTAAATAGTGCTCTAGAGGAAAGTAGAAAAAGGAGTGTGTGTGGGGGGGGTGCGTGTGTGATTACTCAATTAGGGCATTCATGGAAGATCTGACAGGAAAGGTAACAAGCAAAAGCCTGAAGAAGTTGGGAGGACAGAGGACAGTTATCCCTATAAGAGCAGAACAGTGTCTAAGTCACAAGGAACAGAGAGTGCAAAGCTGCCTGAGCCATGAGGCTGTGATGTTAGAGGACTGGGTGGAGGTGGAGGTGAGAGCACAATGAGCCAGGGGAAGGGAGGCAGCTCAGAAGATCAAGCTGTTGGTCTGTAGGGTCTTTGGTCCTATCAGTGAGGAGGGAAGTAATGCTGGCTTTGATAGGAGGGAGGTGATCTGGAACACATTTTTAATGGTTTGTCTGGGCTGCCCTTTTGAGAGTAAGAGGAAGCAGAAACGACTGGGGACACTGCATCCATTCCCCAGGGAGATGTGTTCTTGCCTCAGCCTGGATGGAATGGGGGAGCGGAAAAATTTCTTCCTATCCCAGATGCCCTTTGAAAGTCTAGTTCTCAGGCTGTTTCACTGGTGGATGCAGAGGGTGAGAGGCTCAGGTAGAGGATGACCCTCGATTGTTGGGGTCGGGAGAGATGGCACATGTGAAATGGAGTCTGTGACAAGGACTCCAGTAGTAGGAGAAGATCAGGAGGCATGTGGGACATCCAAGTATGAAGTGCCACTTGTACATCCACGTGGAGGTAGCAAGGAGGCAGAGAGATAAGGGGGTCTGTGTGGAGCAAAGGGAAATGTAGCTACTCTCCCTGAACTATTTGGGCTCTAGCTCCAAGCTGGAAGCTTTGCAAGTTTTTTTTATTTATTTATGTTTTATTGTTTTCATACAAAATTGGTCTTATTTGTCTCATTGTTGATCCTCTTAGGGATCACCCCCCTTTGGGGTGTTCTTACCCCCACCCCTTCCCCTTGTCCCCCACTCTGGTCACTTTAGTCACTGACTCCTCTCTCTCTCTGCCAGTTGTTGGTCGATGTTTAGCCCATTGGTCTCTTCCTTTTCTTTCCTAGAGCAATGAGCTTTTCCTGGGTGAGGACCTGCTTTCCTGGGATGTGGCAGACTGTGTTACTTAGTTTTCCAGGCATAGCTTTGCTGAAGGCAGCCAGTTTAAATGCAAAATGATCTGCCCCCTCCCTCAGGTTCAAAATTTTTGTGTGCTCAAATTGCTGTTGTACCTCAGAGCGGTTGTACCTTAGGCTTCCCAGGTCAGGTTCCCCTCCTCCCTCCTGCCTGCTCTGGGCTTCCTGGTGGGTGCAGACAGGGGTCTGCACCATCCACAGTTCAGGTGTAACTGCTGGTCTTGAGTCACCCACGACTGCTGAGCGCCAGAACTTGACTGCACAAATATTTGGAAATAAAATCTGATTTTAGCAATTTGAGGAAGCTGTTGTGAAGGCATAAATAATAAATGCACACCCATAATTTGAGGTTTTTGGAAGAAAGCCACACTGAATATTCAAGATAATGTTTTTATTCATAAGGAAAAATGTCTTCCCTTTAAGAGGCAGTCAGGTTCTGGCCTGAAACCACCTATGTGGTTCCAAGTCTCAGGTCACCCTCCTCCAGTCACAGTGTGGACAGTCCCCAGGAGTGTCTGACTGTTTCGTGGCTGCTGACATGCCTCCACATGTGCTCTGCACGAGCCACTTGTTAAGCACTTGGCAATGTACTCATTCCATCCTCATAGCATTCCTAAGAAGTAGTTGCTGCTAATGTTCCTATTTTTAAAAGTTGGGGACTAATGCTCAGGGAGGCCCAGAGGCCCTGCTCTGGTAGAGCTGGAGTTCTGGTAGACATGGATCTTCCACCTCTAAATCCATAATGCTTCAGCCTGTGCCCTAAACCCCTGGAAGAGGAGTGCTGGTCCCAGACATGTGCACGAACTCTAGGTGACAGGTTTGCAAAGGTGGCTATGGGGTTAGAGGCTGCAGAGAATGGAGGCCAGGGAAGTGCTACCTTCCCAGGGTTTGAAAACTCAAATGCAATTTCCAGAATCCTGGTCCAGCATGATAGCTCCCAGGGTCAACAATGAGCCCCGAACTCCAGCATGTGTGTATCATGGTCCTGTAGAATCAGGTCCAGGTAGGTCATCACCCATGACCATGACTGGGTGCCCGACACCTCTAAGCCTAAATGAATCAGGACAATTTCAGAGGTTGCCGTGAAACATGCTCCCGAGAACAGGCAGGTCATTCCATCCATTTTCCTTGAGGACTCCCACCCAGGTGAGAGGGGTGGGGAATGATGGATGCCATGGGGCATATCTGCTCCCTTACCTGTGGTTCTAGCCACAAAGCCCCACATGGGGCCAGGGGTTGTGAAATAATGTCACGTGTGGAATAATGTCAAGATGCTGAATATGAAGCACATTGAAAGCATTACTTTTGAAAAGACATTTGTCTATCTTTAATTATTGACATCACTTGCTTGGAGCCATTTGCAAGACTTTGACTTCTTTTCACCTGGTCCTCTCTCTGCCCTTCACTCCCCATCATGGACCCTGGAGGGCAGGGAAAGCTTTGCCAGGGAAGATACCCCTCTGGTTGGCTTCTCAGCAGCATGGTCTTGGGGTATTCCTGCACCACTCTCTACCTAGCCCTGTGGATGGAAAACACTTTTCTCTCCTCCCAGCCGCACAGGTCTAAGGGTGAAGCTCTAGAGCAGGGAACCCCAAGACTGGTGCAGGAGCCAAATCCCTGCCTCCCTTCCTCCTCTCCTGTGTCTGCCTTTACTCCACCTCTCAAGCCTCCCCCTTCCCACCCTTCTCCTACCTGCTCCGTGTTCCTTTCCTGCAGCTCAAGTGCAAGGGCTCAAGACCTTTTAGGACCACCGCAGGCCTCCTGCTGTTCACATCTCCCTGATTTGTGCATCACCTCTCACCCACCTAGGCCTGCCTCTCTCCCTCAATAGCTCCTCAACTTGGGAGCCTGTTTCATCACAGGGAAGACCACTCAGGACTTTTAGAAGATGTCAGCTCCAGTTGCTTTTCGCCACTTCAACGGCGTGTGTGCATAGCTGGTGGTACAGAGCTTCCAGCATCCTGCTAGGGAAGCAAGGCTGATCCACCACATGGCTGGTGTGTGGGATGCAGGGGATGGAGGGAAGGGATGCAGTCAGGGGCATGGTGGAGTGAGTGACAGGAAGGGGTGGGGGGGTAGTAGACAGTGGTAGAGGGCCATGGATGGGGACCTTGGTGGCAGGTGTGGTGGTGTGCATCTGAAGATGTGGGAGCCTGTATCTCTGAATCACATACATTGGTTAGCATTTTTAATGATTGTTACCTCAGTGAAAAAAAAATGATAGTTTTAAAAAATGAAATTAAGAAGACTAGAACACTTCTTTTTCACCCATACTAGGGTTTTCAACCTCCCCCTACGGTCCTATTGATAGAATCCCTTTCTTATCACCAATTTAACTCATTTTTCTTTTCAACTTCTAATTCCTGGTGGATTTCCCACTTGGAATATTCCAGTGACCACTCATGTCATTCCTTTCCCTCCCTACTGAGAAGTTCCTTCTTTCAAGTCCCACCTGCTTCTTTGCAGGATGAGCACCCCCCATCCTCTCCAGGAGTTCCTTGCTCCTCATATGTGGGGGAATCTCAAGAATTTCATGCCTGGCAAAATTGGTAAAGAGTTTTGAATTACTTTCAGATTAATTTTGCCATCTCTTATTAATTAGAAAATCACTTAACTTCCCCAAACCTCATTTTTTCATATAAAAGTGGAGGAATGATACATTAGTAAAACTACCCACCCCTTTCCTTTGTGGTTAAAAGGCAGGAAATGACCCTGAATAGGATTTTCAAAAAGTAAGTTTGTTTCTGTCTTTCTGCATCTTTGCTTTCTTCAGCTCTTTAGCCTGAGAGTCCTGAGAGGTGGGGGAAACCCTCCCCCCTCTCTCCTCCGGCCTGCCTTCCACATTCATTCATTCTTTAAAGCCTTATCTTTGAACCCCACCAATAGTGAGACTGAGAGATGGACAGACTTGCCTCGGTCTGGTTCTCTGAGGACTGTGTCAGGTCCTACACTATCTCACTTTGCCCTCAGGAGTCTCTGAGTATCTTGCCAGAGATCAGAAGTTAAGTTCATGGCAGAACCTAGCTGGACACCAGGTGACTCCCTCTGACCTCAGATGTCCTAACTACGTTTCTAGGCCCATCTAAATACGCAACCACATGCATATCTTGGAAGTACCTTGAAAGGGAGAAATCAGGGTCAGGTGAACCCCACTTTAGGTAAAGCAGCCTTTCCAGGCAGGGGCAGGCTGAAAGGGCCACATGGGTCCTTAAGGTTCCTCTCAGCAGAATGGCATTTGCAAACCTGGGGTCTGGAGAGAGAACAGTACATAAGGGAGTATTGCACCTGCTCCTGCAACAGGCCAGACAGCTCCTGCCTTTGGTCCCACTCATGTCCCCTCCACCCAGCACCCTGACCCCAGATCTGTCCATCTTGCTGCCATCACTCCCATCAGACATCTTTGCTCAAATCTCAGCTGCTCAGAGAGATTTTCCCTGACCACCCATTTCAATCCTGCAACCTGAGATCCCACTCCATCCCTTCCTGATTCTTGCATCCTCCCTCCCTTCCCATCACTCACCACCTTCAATTCTGGTTTATGATCACTGCTCAGCCCTGCCTAGGGAGCAGCAGAGACCTAGAGACCTGGGACCCACCTTTGGTACCTGCTGCATGTCTTTCCTGCTGCCTGGGCAGAAGCCCCTAGCTGGACAGAAGCCCCTAGCAGGTCTTGTTCCTGCTGCTGGAACCCACCCCCATGCCATGCAGACAGAACATACTTGTGAACACGTGATCACTGAGCATGTGGTTCTGGGTGGTTTGCAGGGCACGAGCATGCTTGCTGCAGGGTGTTACACATTACAGCTCTGAGTTTTACCCAAAGCTGTTGAAAGGTACTTCAGAGTGTCAGATATGTTATCTGGAGAGAGAGCAGGCTCTTTTTACTAAAAATCCTTTTGCTGCCAGCTTTTCCTAAACTAGGGAAAACCCTCTACCAGATAGGAGTCTTGGTTAACCCTTAAGGTATTACACACTAAGTCCCTTTGTTATTCAAATGCCCACCACTTGCCCTGACTCCCTCTCTCAAACCAGAGGGAAAAAACTTCAAGTCTACCTCTTCAAGGGTTCATTGCCACCTGCAGTTCTTGCTGTAATTTCCAAAGCCAGATCAGACACTTAAAGTAAGCAGACTATTTATTGCTAAACAAAGTAATTACCTAAATATGTGCTACAAGATAAAATGAAAAACCCAGTTACCCCATCATTGTCCAAACTGTCCTTTAGTCTCTAATCACCTTACCACATGTCCAGTCAATCTGAGTTCAACAGCACGTGTTCCAAATGCAGGACATCTTTCTTTTCCTTCTTTGGTGTCCTCCCACTTTCCCCAAGCATGTTGTCGAAGGCATGATGTTCTTAACTTTAGGCAATAGAAAGACTGATATACAGGAACCAACAAAGACCATTTACTCAGGCCTAGCTCATGGCCACTCCAATTCCAAACTCCAAGCCTCCAAACTCTTTAGACCCCCTTCAGCACAATACTCAGCTTATGCATGCTAAAGTCAGGAGTTCACCAGCCTGGACACTACACCCGGCCCAGGCCACCTCAGCCATGCGGCCCGTACTGACATTCTCCTTCCAAGCTGCTAAACCCCAAAATGGCTGATCCTGTCCTCCTTGTCCTAAATTCTTCTTTTTATATCATCCTTCTCCTCTCCCTCCCCTCAACTCTCTCCCCAGATGAGACTCAGGAGGGAGTCCTGTCAATCAGCTCACATCACAAAAACTAAAAGCTTTGTTTTTCCTTCCTCCTCCCCTTCTATGAATGCTAAACTTGAAATTTACAATTCTAAAGCAACAAGGAAGTAACTCTATTTTCCTAGCTTTATCAATGTATGTATCAGTTATGTTAATGGAGGTACCTAGGGGGTACCCTCCAATAGGTACAGAAAAGTGACCTCAGATTGCCAGCTTTGGGAGGATCCCCTCTGCAGTAATGTGGGGTCACATGGACATAGAGGCATGAAGTCCCTACCTTGTAAGAGAGTCTGGGTAGGACCTTGGCCAGGGCTCCAGTGCCAGAAAACTAGGATGCCACCTGTGGGGAGGCTGCTCCAAGGATGGGTGATGGGCTGAGTTGGCGATGGCCAGGGAGGGGCAGGGGAGAGCACTGGCCAGTGAATCAGGGAGGGACAGGGGAGAGCACCGGCCAGTGTGTTCAACCCTGGACATGCAGAAATAGATGTTCAGGTGTAGTTCCAACAAGAAGGGGCTGGGCCAGTGGGAGCCTTGGGTATTTCCTTTTTGGGAATTTAGAGCTTTGGATACTAAAATAGACTTTCTTCCCGTGTTATTCTAGTCTGCTTTTTCAAGCCTCTAGGTAGGACCCAGGCTGTTCCTCCTCTGGGCTCCAGCTCCTGGCCCCACAGGGAGGGTGGCTGGCTTTTTGTGTCTACTAAAGGGCTAATTGGATGGTGCTGACTGTCTAACCAGCAGGTACAAAGACTGGGCGGGGAGCACTGGGCGTGTGGAGAGTGGGGAGGAGGAGCGAAGGCTGGCTGGCAGGACTCATAGGCGCAGCATCGATAAACTCAGCTAATGATGGAGGGCTTCCCATTGTACAGCCTGGGGTCAGGGATGACAGGGGCTCTTGCTAAGTGAACCCTGCTCCAGCAAGCTGGTGTGCTGGGGGCAGGGAGAGTGTTGCTCTAGGGTGAGCAGGCCCTACACAGATCATACCCAGAGCCCCCTGTGCCAGTTGTGGCCTTCCTGAGTGCACAAGACCAGGCTTTCTGCAAAGAGAGCTTCCAGACTCTGCAGCCCATAAAGAAGGGGAATGAAGACCAATGTCTAGCATTACTCTCTCCTCTTTCTCATCCAGCTTGGGTGTCTACTTTTAGAATGCTGGGACAAAGAAGCCCAGGGCTGCTCTTGGGGGGTGTTGCTCCCCATCTTTTACCATCTTTATAACCTATCACTACCCAAGTCTCTGAATTTCTGTTTCCTGCTGGCAAAGTGGGCAGAGTAATGCTGACAGGGTGTCTCTAGGGGTATACCATGAGATGATGTCTGACGAGGCCTCAGCACAGCCTTTGCACAGTGACCACTCTGGCTGGTTACTAATATTGGGGTCACCTATTGTCCGCACCAGAGGGCAGCTGCCTGGACCTAGAGGGTCAGCACAGGGGCCCTTGCTATTGCAGGAGGCAGTGATGACCTCCACAAAGTAAGAAAATTCCCCAAATAACCCCCATCCTGATGGAGAAGGGGATCAAAGCATTGGAAGAGTTGGAGTTGGGACCAAGTCCTGACTGGACAGAGACACTGCACATCTCAGTGGGAACGGCACAGGCCAGGGATGCAACCAAGCAGGCCCTGGGTCTGGGCTGGACATGCCCATCACTCACACCTCAGTTTCTCAGTCCCCATGGCAATGTATTTCAGAAACAAATTCATCAAGTAATTTATCTAGTGCTCTGCAGGTATTGTGTGTGTGTGTGTGTGTGTGTGTGTGTGTGTGTGTGTGTGTAATCTCAGTTCTTCCAATGCAGGCTTTTTCACATTTTTGCTTTTTCTGCAATTGAGATATGATGTACAAAAGCAACTTGACAGATGATATTTTGCTCCAGGGAAATATTTGCTATATCCTCTGATCAGTGACCTCTTAGAATCCACAAAATACGGTTTTAGTGATTTTATTAGTATGATTCCTCCTGCTTTTTTATTTATCTTGGAGTGGTAGTGGAGACACTTGGAAATGCAGAAGGTGGATAGGACTCTAAGCAGGAAAAAAAAAAGTTCAATTGGGAGGTGGCTTCAGTCAGTGGAAGAGAAGGATCTTAGGATGTTCACCAACCACTCCTTGATTGCATTTTACTATTTGCCCACATGGTTCTGGGACATTTGTCCTGTTACTCTTTGTGGTATATAGACCTGGCTTGTATCAATCAGATTGCAGTGACTCAGTCTCCCTCCTTCTGCCTAAACTGGCTGCTTCTTCCTACAAGCAATCTTTGCATGTGCTTTGGGCACAGAGAGTGGGGGACCCCAGGAACAAGATGTCATGGAGCAGAAGCTTTTGTGGGCTCTTTATTTTAATTTCAGCAAGAGATATGATAAAGCTTAAACATTAAACCCAATACTGTAGAAGCAGTTTGCTCAGAAGTCTTTTCTTTTCCATTCATTCACTAAATATTTATTGAGCACCTACACAATACAGATGCACAAGCTAACTCTCCGATATTTAGGCCATTAGGAAATCGTGCAACTCACTCATCCTTCTTTAGGAAAATCGGATACTTTGGGGAGCATTTTAGGGTAACTTGCCATTCATGCAAATTAAATAATTCAGTAGCTAGCTTGCTTTTCTGAGTCAAGGGGACTGTGCTAGTGAGTGTAGCTGCTGTGGCTGTACAGAGGGAAACAGACTATTCTAGAACATTCTGGTGGGAAAGCATGTGTGGGGGAAGACTGGGGCCCAATAAAGGTATAGGGGACTCAGTTGGGCTGGAAGAAGTGATAGGAGGAAGAAAGCTGCAAATACATGTTAAATGAAGTTATGCACACAAACTCCAAATTTATCATTAGACTCACATGCTTGAAATCAAAGTTGAATTGTTTTCATTGTTTGCTCTCCAAGTGTCTTGATCAAAGAAATCTTCCATGTGGCTTCACTAGTTCTCTGTTCATCCCCTGTGTTAACAGCCTGCAAATGTGGCTCAATAGACTGTGAGAGCTAAGCAGGAACCTGATGATCATTTACATCTGTCTGTTTTGAGCAGTGGTGCAGAGTTGCAGGGAGAAGGGTACCTTTCAGTATCAAAATGACATGCTATTTCCGTAGGAAATAGGCACAAGACCCTCTCCCACCCCCTGCATGATTTAGAATTGTCATGGTGTGACCCCCTCCATGACCTAGAATTCCATGCTAGAATTCCAGGTTTTCTCCAATGTTGTGCTCTTGACAGAATCTGGGGCTGGATAATGTTCAGTGCACATGCTTTCCTGTCCATTGCAGGAAGTTGTACAGTATCCCTGACTCTATCCACTCCATACCTGTAATACCCTCTCCCCAGTTGTGACCGTCAAAAATATGTCCAAGTATCATCTAACATCCCTCGGCTGGAACCACTTCCTCTCCACTGAGCAGCCACTGATGATAATGTTGGTGTCGGTTGATAATAACTGGCCCAAAAGAAGAAAGCAGCACTTTCTACAGCTTGTTTGTATTTGAGGGACACTACCCCTACCAATATGCCCTCATAGTGACTTGCTGATCAGATGATCAGCCCTATGTTCCAGCTCCTGGGCTGAGTATTGCAGACTGCACCTACGTTCATTCTGTTTTCAACACAAGCCTCAGAAGTGCTTGAGCTGTGATTTTGTGATGGAGGGCTGCATGCAGATGATTGAACAGCCCTAGCGATCTCTTCTTCAGGAGATAAATAAATGCATGTATTCCCCAGTACCTGGAAGGACACATGGTGCTGGGAGAGAGTCTGATTAAATTTACCAGACTCAGAAGCATCCCCATCCAAAGAAGGATGGTCTCTGTTGTCACTCGCTGGTCACTCAACAAGACACAAAGACTCTGACTGAAGTTCAAAGCTGCAGATTTATTTGCCAAAAGCTGGTGCACCAGGGTCCTCAAGCCAAGGTGGCGAGAGAGCCCCTGAGCACTTTCTGTTACAACTTTTTATAGGGCAAAACCACCACTGTCCCCCATTTGAAGCAAGCAAACAGGACACAATCCCACATCCCCATAATGGTGGGAGGCATTCCCATAAACTGCAGGACATGTTCCCATAACTATGGGTTTCCAATAATGTTGGCATCCATCATCTATCAGGAGAATAATACTGGCATCCATCATCCATCAGGAGGACAAGACGGTTGTCAGGAACAACCAAGAATAAGGGCAGGCAGAAACAGGATATGGGGCCAGCCAGCTGTGGCAGGTACTTTTCACTGAGTGCAGGGAGAGGACACTGGTTTCATCATGGAGATTTTATGGAGTCACTTTGGTTAGTCCGTTCCCAACAGTAGATGATACCTATGGGAAGGTATCATCTCCCCCATACTTACCAAAAGGCCAGCTTATTTCTCAAATCTCCACCCTCACACAAAGAGGGAATCAGCGCAAGACTTTCTGTGACCATCGCAAGGACAAACATTTTTTTTTCCCTCCTTGATGCATATACATAGATTATTAGCAGCCTCTAATAGTTGACAAGGACGGACGTGGGCTGTCAGGGAAGACAAATAGCCATGTTCTTCTTGGCAAGACACGCTGCTCTGGCCCATCTGGAGGGTGTGGTGGGCAGAGCTGTGTGTGCAGGTTTCTTATTGAGATGGATAGAGGGGCCATTTCAGGGAATGCTCTCAGCCACTCTGGGTCCTTTCCCTGCAAGTGAAAGGAGATTTTTTTTTTCCCCCACTAGCAACCATCTCCAATAGAAAAGGAAGCTCTGATTCTGTTTTCTTGACCTCTAAATGAACTAAAGGACAGAGAAGGCTTCACAGTGCTTACATGGCAGAAGAGAGCCCAGAGCATTTCTCAGGAGAGCAAAACTTCCTAAAGATTAGAAAGAGGATTCCCCAAATTGAGCTAATAATCCTCTTTGTAGATTTGAAATGATGTGACACTAGGTCATTAAAAAAAAAAAAAGCAAACCAGAGTCATCCCTTGAAGAGCCCAGGGAGCAGGAAGAGGAGAGGAGAGGGCTGACTAGCATGGCTACAACTTACTTTTTCTTGTGAAGTAATTTTTTTTTTCCTTTTGGAACTGCCCTTGACTTATGCAAGAACTAGGACAACAGTGCAAAGTTCTCATAGATTCTGTGCTGGTTTTCCTGCTTACACCAGACTGGGATGCTTAGGGCACTCATCTTTCTTATCTCGATGTTCGCTACATGTATTAATTAGTTCGCTTCAACTTCACTGTAGCCTGACAGGTGGACAGTCCAACCCCAGTTCCCCAAAGGAGCCCAGCACTTCACAAACCGAAATCCCTACACTCACAATGGCATACAGGGTCGCAGCCTGTCTTGCTCACCTTTCATCTCAGTCCCCCATTTTTTTTGTTTTTTCATCTTTTCATTTATTATTATTTTTTAATTTTCATGCAACAGTGGTCCTATTTGTATAGTTATTCTTCCCTCTATGGCCCTCCCTATGTCACCTTCCTTCTCCCTCCTCCCTCTCTCCCTCCTCCCTCCAGAGGAGGTGACTCCAGATCATCTCTCCCTGAAAGTCATTGGTTGATGCTTGGCTCACTGGTTTCTTTTTCCTGGAGAGATGTTCTCTTTTTCTGGGTAAGGACCTGCACTCCTGGAACACAGCCGTCCATGTTGCTGAGGTCTCCAGGGTTTTCTGTCAGACCTTGCACATCAAGAACCTCTCACAGGACAGGTGTGTGGCATGGTTCTCCAGGTTCCTTTGCTGTGGCACTTCCTATGGTGGAGGTGGCAGTCATGTTGGCTGCCTCCTTTCTGGTGTCCATCCTTTGGTGCTGCTTCTGTCCTGTAGAGTTTTGGTATCCTGGGTTGGGAATCCAACTCCCAGACTCTGGCAATTGGTAAGTTCCCCAGTAGAGACAGACTCCAGGAGGTGGTTGGTTCAGTTCCTCTCCTTTCTCCTGGTCTACAATTCTGCCATGGGACCACAGCCATCAGCCCCAACTTTTAAACACTGTTCTTTGTCAGCCTCTAAGTCTGTCCTGACCTAACAGTGGGTCTTAGGGCACATCTGCCTTCATGACAGTGACATGAGAATTCAGAAGGGCAGATGCTGATGAGGGACTGTGGGGAAAGGTGGGTGTTAGAAAAGAAAGTCATGTTGGAGAGAAAGAAGGTAAGGAGACTCAAAGACTGGTCAAGAAACAGGCTCTTAGTTGGAGAAAGACACCTGGGCAGGCAGCTGACATGCACACAACCAGAGGCTGAAGCTGCAGAACCCTGCCCTTTGATGGCATGGTTATGTCCTTTTATCTGGACCCAGAGTGGGGGAGTTTTATCAGGAGGGATGGGGCAGGTGGGAGGGGGGAGTTTGGTCAGGTCTGTGATGCTTCTCTGACAATTTCTTGATTCAGTGATCCAGTAAATGGGGACTAAGGTGATCCGTTTCCCTCTGGCCAAAATTAGGTGGCATGGGGGGCTGGGGTCTTCTGATGAACAGGAAGGTACTTGGAGGAGAAAGCATCTTTTCAGTGGGGGCTTGTGCCCAACACCCAGCACATAGTGTATGAATCTGCCCAGCTGACTGACTGGCAGTGTCTGCATGGCAGCAGTCAAGTGGGTGTACAGGCAGGGGAGCACGTGGCACTGAGTCACGGAGACATGGACTGTGGCACACCCTGAACGTCAAGGGGCTTCCTATGTTTGGGTTAGCATCCAGAGATGTGAGGCCTGAAGGATTAAGGGACAAGGTGATGGAAGGTTGGGACTCAGGCACGAGCTGCCCAGCAGCCGTGGCCAAGGAGTCTGTGTTACTCTAGAAGATGGAGGCTGCACAGATAGTCTCTAAGGAGCCGAGAGCATTTGTCTGACCATCGTCCATGGCATGGACATGAGCCTGTGCTGAGGTAGGGGGAAGATTGGGCAGTGTCGGACCAACAGCAGAGTGCTGTTCGGCAGTTGCTGTGGTCCAAGTGAGAAATGGTCACCACCTGAACCAGGAGGGAAGATGCAGCAACAGGATCAAGTGATATTTGAGGATGAGAAACGTCGGTCCAAAGTATGGTACGAGAGAGCAGATGTGCAAACAATTCCGACTTTTCAGTTTTGTCAGACTGGTTGGGGGAATTGCAGAAGGGACATGGTGATAAAGGGAGCTCATCTCCCACTCTGATTGTGTGACTGTGGTGGTTGGTGTTTCAGTGCTATGAATGCTCCTGCGCAAGGTGTTAGCTCGTGTGCTCAGTGTCTATGCTGTTCCCTTCCTCTGGCATCAACAAAGTGCTCTTTCTCTTGTGAAAGCCTTGTCTTTCCTTATCTTCATTGATTCGCAATGTGTGTGCCTGCTATTACCTCATCCCTGACTGCACTGACCCCATCCTGGCCAGACCTCTCCATTGTTGAGATTGGTTCAGAGCAGCTATAGGAGCCAAGGTGAGCTAATCAGAACTCATGAGCATTAGAGTCAAGGATTTTTTTCTGGAGCATCTGGGGAAGATTTTCTATTGCCGTGGCTAATCAATGCTGAGATGACACTGGGCACTCCATCACATTTCACCACTGTGTCAGCGATCCCCTGACCACCCTCAGATTCAGGGACAGGCTCAGAGGACTCCTAGGACTTAGTGGTTAACTCAAGGCCATGAAATCACAGCTCAGGGTTTTAAAACAGAATCAGTGAAAGAAAAAGGCTTACGGAGTACATTTCAAAGGTCACCAAGCACAGGTTTCCAGATTCTTCTCCAGTGTAGTCACAGGGGGACATGCTTAATTCCTCCAGCAGTGAGTTATAATAATATGTGTGAAATGCCATCCACAGGGAAATACATGAGAAACTCAGCACCCCCGATCTTTATTGGGGGTCTATATGGTGAGTTTAGTTAGGTTTTTTCCTCCATTAGCCTATAACCAGCACCTGGGGTATTGTATCTTCCCCATGAATGTACAGCCCAGTGGGTGTGTGCATGCGCACACCTGGCCTGGAAGAGAGGGAGTAAAGGGGCACAGAGAATACAAAATAGTATCCATGATGAGAGAGCATGAGTGAATGGCTGCATGGGAGGGAGAGAGAAAAAAAGAGGAGAGCATGAAAATGGGGGCAATGGAGGCTCTTCTGTCTCCCAGCCTGGCTCAGCCCTGCCGGTCCTGCCTGGTGTGTCTGTGTAACTACTAAAACCAATAAAGAACCTACTTGGACTGGTGAGCCTGATGCTTGCCCAATGGTTAGCGATGAGGATTGGTTGCACTACAGGGTCACACAGGCACCCCCTCTACACAGCACCTATCAAAATGCCAGTTCCCTGGAAAGAAAACAGGTGCTCATCATAAGCCACCGTGTTTGCTCAAATATGGGCCAGTCTTGTCCGGGATGGTGGAATCTTCCGGGTGTAGGCTGGAGTCAGGAGGGTGAAAAAATCCACCTGAGACAGGATGGAGAACAAAACAGGGGGATTTGTTGAAATCCACTGCTAAGGAAAGCAGCAGACAAGATGGGAGAGGTCTGCTGCCCTGAGTGAGGGTCCAGTGGCTCTATATCCCAGGTGTCAGGGAAGGGTTCTTGGTTGGGTGCTGATTGATAACCCAAGTTTGCACAATGGATCATCACCATAACTGGTTATCAGGGTAGTGGCCCAAGTTTCCAAGATGATCTCATTCACCCCTTTTTTTCCGTTCAAGCCTCCTAAACTTGCCTGCTGGTCAAGGAATAGTAACTTTAGTTTAACAATAATACCAGGGCAAAACCCCACTTCCCAGACACCAGCCAAAAGCCAGTTTGACCAGAGGGTTTTTCTGAGGTCCTGAGGTCAGAAACCTTGGGGCTGCTAAGTTGTCTCTGTTCTGTACCATGCTTTGCCCAGAGTCAAGGCAGAATCTGAGAACCGGAAAAGGCAGATTCCAGATTCCATTGTTGTCATCCCTCCCTCCAGCCATGCCCAAAGCAGTTTCCTTTGTCTTTTTTTTTATTCTTAAATCAGTTTAAATCTCTAATTCTTAAGTCAGTTTAAATCTCTATCACTTGCAGCTTTCAGAAGCACCTCACAGGCCTGAGCTAAGTACTGTGCTCTTTTCATTCCCCCCATCATTGGTTCCCTTGGGGTCATCTACAGTGACTGGCTGTAACCTTATGTAAATTTTTGGTATGCGAACTAATTTTCTTTAGCATTTTAGAGGATTAGTTTTGTCTAGATGGAAAAAGTAGGTCTGGGAGCCTATTTACCCATATATGTGCCCTAAATTAAAAATTTGACCCAGCTGAGTGACTTCTCCTTGATCTTCCCTTTACAAATTGCTCTTCCCAGGAGAAATTGGCCGCTACTCTGGAAAGTTAGTCCTGCCTCCAACTGGAGCTCTGTCCTGGGCTTTTTTCCTTGTTTGGCCTCATTAACTGTGTCATCCCTCAAGCAGATTAGGTGTGTGCCTTACTGGGACATCAATTAAAAAATAAATCAGTGTTTGCCAAAGTGGAAAGGTGACGTGTTCAAAGATAAATTTTCATCCCAGTCATGGATGGAAGTAGTAGGAAACAAAGGGAGTTTTGCCGTGGCTGTGCTGACCTGCACACATACATAGAACACACACTGGAAAGAATCTTGGAGAGTGTTAACTAGTTCCATGCTTTTTGCTGCAAAGGCAGGGAGAGAGGACTAGGAGGCCTTTCATTTCTGAGCCTTCATTAGGAGAAGACTTAGCATAGACACTGTCTCTTGTTATCATAACCAGACTTAGCAAGTGCAGGGTGGGTTAGGCTTTCCCCCCCATTACTCTGTAACCCATACCCGGGGTATTGCATCTTCCCTGTGATTGTGCAGTCCAGTGTGTGTGAGCATGTATAAGTGTGAAATCAGGTGGGAGAGATACTGATACTTAAAATTCAGAGACCCTTTTCTCAGTTTCACCTAAATGCAACTTTAAGGCAGCAATACCTTGAGTTTCTCAGACTCCACTTTTGTTCTGTAAATGCAGCCACCAGTTTCTCTCAGCTCCCAGCCCAACTGCAGGGAGAAAAAAATGTTAGAACTGCATTTTGAACTTGCAGCCTCTCGGCCTCAAAAAAAATGTTAGAACTGCATTTTGAACTTGCAGCCTCTCGGCCTCATCTGTAATTTCTACAACTCCTGCAGCCTAAAGACATTCAAAATTGCGGGTTCTTTTCATCCATAGCCCCTTACCATCATTTTAAAAGCCAAAACAAAGTCTTAAAGTAAAAATACCTGTTTATTACTGAACAAAGTGATCTCCTAATTAGCTATTACAAAAGAAATATATTTTTTAAAAAAACCCAATTACCCCAACATTGTCCAAATCCTCAGTCCTTTAAGGCCTGTTCATCTCACCAAACTTTCAATCAATGTTCATTAGCACATGTTTCACACTGAACATCCTTCCTTCTTCTTGGTGTGTTTCAGCTCTTCCAAACAGGCAGTCAAAAGCTGTCTTCTCATTGCTGTAGTGTCCTCTTCACTTTAGGTAATAGAAAGAAACTCCAAAGTACAGGAATCAGTGAAGTTCATTTTCTTCTCAGGCCTAATTTATGGCCTCTCCACCAACCTCTAAGCCCACCAAATATGGCAAGCTCCAACATGAAAGTTCCAAATCTCAAAACTCTTTAGCTGTCAGCAGGCACGTTCAGCTTATGCTTACTAAATGTCATGAGTTCACCAGCCCAGGCCAAAGGCCCCAGGCCTCAGGTTGCCTGGGCCCTAACGGCCAGTTTTCCATCTGTCCTCCAAAATGGCTGAATCTCGATCTTTGTTCCAGCTTTCCTTATATTGGCTTATTTCCTGCCCTTCCAGGAACAGGCTTGTGAGTCGTATTATAGAGAAAATCCTGTTTTCCTTCTTCCTTCTCCCTTCTATCTTTCTGAAAGGAAATTCTAATGAAGACCATCCTTACATTTTTGCATGCATGTCCTCTTTGAAATGTGCAAATCTATAGTCACAGGAAGGTGACTTCATTTTCAAGCTACCAACATTATTAACATATGCAGGGGCATCCTGTATCCAGTGTACAGACATGGGGGGAGGAGAGAGAGAGAAAAGCAAAGAAAGAGTGTGAAGATTCCTGGGATGTTGGGGACTTGCCTGTCTCCCAGTCCCATCCCTCCCCCACCAGCCCTGACCCTAGCCCTGGCTCTGCCCTCATTGGTATGATTATGGAATTGAATAAAGAACCAATAAAGAATCTACACAGGTTGGTGAGCCTGATGCTTACAATTGGCAGCAAGGGTGGCAGCATTACAGCAAGTAACTCGACCTTTCTGATCCAAGGTACTGTTAAATAAGTATTGAGTGACTGTGACAGAATGATGGAATCTAAAAATTAGTGGGTTGGATTGTGTTGGGTAAGTGAATTGGTCAGGTTTTTTCTGCCATTAGCCTCTGTGACTGGCACCTATGGTATTGTACCCTCCCCATGATTGTACACACCTGCACCTTGTGGGCTTGCGCCTGTGTGAGTGGGCTCACTTGTGCCTAGGAGGAGAGGGGGATAGGGCAGCATCACCTTGGGGGAGGGAGAGAAGAGCAAGAAGCGAACACAGTGGAGAACTCAGGGAAAACTCAAGTGGCTGTTTCTTTGCTGCCTGTTTCTCTCTTATTCATTATTAAAAATTCTATTATGTTAATTCCAAGGGCTCCAACCTTCTTTAGCTGTTAGAATCGATGATGAACCTGTCTGAGTTGGGATGGTAGCCACACAGACTGGGTGATTGCCAGGTTCCTTTCAGGTCTGCGAATCTTACACAGATTCACACTGTCAGAGGCAGATCAGAACCACATAAAGTATGAGTACCTTTGGTGTCTCAGTTGCCCCCTACATTCATCTGCCAGTAAATCCTACAGACTCTGCCCCATCCAAGCAGACCCCAATCTCAGGCTAGTAGAGGCTAACAATTCGCAAGTAGATATGCAAAATTAGGTCTTTGATGTCCATGAATCTTTGGAGTCTATGACTCTTTTGCCTCTTGCTGGAAAGGAATCACAAGAGCACTTGCGTCTCGGGAGTTGTTTCCAAGCTTGAGACTCTAGAAGGCAGGATGGAAACAGTAATGGGGAATGAGGAAGTCAAATCCCAAATGGGGTTCCCAGGAGGATTTAGATCTCCTTAAACTGACCAGTGACCCTCTGGCTTCCCCCCACTGAGAATCTCAAGACACAATTTTGGCTTTCAGATCCATGCTAAGTCCCAGACTGCCTGCATCTCTGAAATGAACCTCAGAAGGGTCACAGTAAGGATGAAACTCTGAATCACTCTCGATGTTTTTCAAAGCAGCAAACAGTAGGTGCTCCTCTTCAAATACTCATTTCACATGACTTGGGCTTTTAGAGATAGACTTAAATCCCACCGCATCAGCTCTACCTTTTTTTTTTAAGGGGGGGGTTGAAATTACATTTTCTTTGGAGAACAGGAAGAAGGCAGTTCCAACTAGGGGGCAGGAAGTATAAAGATGTCCTCTGAGCATTCTTGGAAGCATGAAAGAGCTTCATCTCCAGAAGCAAAACTGAGAATTTACGACTCTCTCAAGAATTGATGACTGTGCCATGGGCATCATTTAGGTTCACTGGCTGATTCACTTTATATGTGTTTCATGAATAAAACAACACATGTCCATACCAGCACAAAGAAGGAAATAAAACACTCCTGAATTTCTTCTACCAAAAGTTGTCTGTTGTTTAACATTTTAGTGTATTATTTCCCTTCAGATGCTTTTCTATGCATATAAAATTGGTTTTTAATAAAATAGCAGGCATATTATGATACTGTTTCTATACTCTTTTTCTCCTTTCACATCACTATCATGTTACCATGTTCTGCCCTGTGTCTGTCTCTACGCTGTCTAGTGTTTCATGGATCAGCTGACTTATTATCTGTTTATTTTATGTTATGTTCTTGGGCTGTTTCCAGCTGCTTTTGGTATTCTAGATAAGAACAAAGTGCTTGTTCTCCTTCTGGGGCAGTATAGGCAGTAAGGCTGACACTGCTAATGTGCACCTGTGGGTGCCCCAAGTATAGAAGTGCCAAGTCTCCCTGGTGCTCTGGTGCAAGCTGGCTCCCTTCTTCTCCTGGGCACACCTCAAGTGAAGCTGGGCACCTTCCAGCTCACTCCACCTGGCCTAGGGAGTCTACCTCTCCACTCCCTCTGCTTCTCCCAAACAAACAAATCAAATTTGACTTCCCGTTAGAAGTCAGATTAGAAGCATCAGCTAAGGATGCTCAATGTTTTTGGAATCTCTGGTACAACCACCGGTGTCTTTTGAAAATTCCCTGTGACTGTCATGCTGTGGGACAGCCAGGGCTGACTCTTACTGTGAAACTTAGTGCTGCAGTGGGAGGAACCTGCATCTTACATGCCGGCTGTGGTGTGCAGGGGTGGTAGGCCAGGGTCCTGTTGGGAAAGGTGTTTGGGAATAGGACTAAATGTCCCGGCACTTGTGCCTCCCTGTAGGAAATGCCAGCTTGTTTATTTGGTGTCAAGAGCTCCATGATCAAAATCCAATTCGACATCCTAAATGCCAGAAAAGGTCAGGAATGGGCCACTCATGGGCCTGAGCATACACAGCCGGGCCCGGCTGGCTCCTAGTCAACTCCAAAGTTTTTAGCTGGCACACAGTAACAGGGAGGCCTGGCACGGCCTTGGCCCACAGCGGCCCAGGCTTAGAATGGAGGTTGGTATGGCTGGGTTGCTTTGGCTGAAGGAGGAGAAATGCCATTTTCTCAGCGGTCCCTCTCCTTGACTCATTAGTGGAGTTGGCATGTGGTTATTTTTTAACTTCCCTGCAAATATTGGTAGAAAGAGAAGGGGAGTTTCTCTTTCTACTAGAAGTGTTTCTGTTTACTAATCTGTTTAATCTGAGGGGCAGGAAAGCCCCACCATACCAGGCCCACTGCTGGGAGCCAAGCTGGGGGATGGAATCACATGGTCAGAAAGGTACAGGGGGACTCCACCCCAGATTGGCAGGACTGCCAGGCCCATGTGTTTTCTCATCTTGAAGTTCAGAGAATTTAATTAGACCATTGCTGAATAATCCGATTGCAGTTGTGACAATCAGAAGCAAATCCTGTAGTTGGCTCTTTCAAAGAACTTTCCACAGAAGTCTGCTACCAACCTAGGTAACAGGATGAGATAAGCTTGAATGGTGACTTCCTTGTCAAGTCCACGTGGGACACCCCTCCCCCATACTTCTCCCCCTCCCCATCCTGACTCCATTAATAAAAGAACATTTCATATACTCAGGGAGACAGTGGTGGAGTGGGGTAAAGTGCAGGTGCTATGGGCATGTGGAATCTGCCTGCCAGGACTTTTAATAAAAGATCTAGCAGGGACCACAATGGGTCTTGCTCTTTGTACTTGTGACACATGGTGTAGGTACTCAGCACTTTTCATACCTTTTAAACAACCCCCATAGTCAGAAATAAATTTTACACCACAATACATAAAGCACATCTGTGTGCATGCGTAAACGTAGATATAGATATACATAGATACACATGTGTGCACACATAGTTTCCCTGACACTGGAGATGTACAAAAGCAGTGTTTTCCTAAAATAATGCTTAACCTTCCTGCCCCTTCAGTGATTTTTTTTATCTCCTAATCATTTTCATGTCTTTTAATTTCTAGAATGTTGTCAAATTCACTAAATTATTCCCACTACTCCTCAGGGATTTGTAATGTAACCAGTTCCTATCACCGATTGTTGGGTAAGTGTCAGGCTCACCATAAAGAACAGAGGTTCTTTATTGGTTTAGCAGTTATATGGCATTGCAGACAGTGCAGCCCAGGGCCAGCAAGACCCCCAGCTCCTGGCCCCCAGGAATTTTCATGCTCTTTTTCTGGGCATGCCCTCTCTTTCTCACTCACTCTTGTTCTTGCTGTCTTGTGCTTATGTCTCTGGAGCTCGTTTATCCCTTCTCTCTCCCAGGCCCAGGTGTGCACATTTGCACATTCGCACACCCACTGCACCGCACAATCATGGGGAAGACAGTACTGCAGATACTGCTTATCCAGGCTAATGGAGAGAAAAGCCTGACAGAGACTCGCTTACACTAGAGTGCTAAAAATCTTAGTCTCCAAAAAATAGCACTGGAAGTCCTTTTCGGATATCTTGGTTTTTTTGTTTTTGTTTTTTTTTTTTTAAGGATTTTATTTTATTTTATTTTTTTATTATTATTTTTTTATTCATTTTATTGATTTGTCACAATTGTGAATTAATTGATCCCTCCTCCTCCCTC